>JARQWZ010005038.1:27500-89027 GCA_033150135.1 Gobio occitaniae
ATAAGATAAAATGTTGAAAATATGATTTCAAAAGTCCTCATTATTCGATAAAAAGTCCAAAATATGACATGCCAAGTCATAATTATAAGATAAAATGTTGAAAATATGATTTCAAAAAGTCCTCATTATTAGATAAAAGTCAAAAATATGACATGCTAAGTCATAATTATAAGATAACATTTTAAAATATGATTTTAAAAGTCCTAATTATGAGATAAAAAGCTGAAATTGGATTTTAAAAGTCTAAATTATGACCAAAACACACACTAAGACATTTTTTAATGTGCTTTGAATTTTTGGATTCACACTTATAATAATAATATTTTCATTATATTGTTTTCATTTTGTGTAATATATTTTTTAACATGCGTTTTTACATTTTGAAATCAGAATTGAGTCAATCAAAAACTTACTTTCATCTAAAACAAAATTAATTTCCTGTCATCACTGTAAAGCTGCTCTGAAGCATCTGTGTTGTGAATCAGTTTAGCTGACTTCCCTAAACTGATAGTACTTGTATGTATACACCGATTAAGCATAACATTATGACCACCTCCCTAATAGTGTGTTGGTCAAGTCTGGAGTCTTTTGTCACGAGTCCGAATCTCAAGTCATTTTCATCGTTATACACTAATATCTGCATAATGCTGCGCTTGGCCAATCAGAATCAAGCCATGCAATAACTATTATTAATACTATAGATAATAGAGCCAGACCGATAAAGGATTTTTAAGGCTGATACTAGGGCTGCACAATATATCGAAATTATCGAAATATCGCAAATGTACATATCGCAATATGCATATCGCAAGGGTACGCAATATCTGAATGATTTTAATAGGCTACTTCAACATTGTGAAAAGTGTACGTTTTAGGTCGACGCATATAGCAGAGAATAGACTGAGCACACGACTGTTACTTATGTGACTTGCTTGATGTTAAAAAGAGTTATTAAACGCAATAACTTGCGAAAAACAACTCCTTGCAGTTTCGCGCTGTCTGACACACACACCGAAACGTGCGCACAAGCTGTTCTTTTTTCCGTGTCTTGTTACACACTCGAACTGTCAAATACACACACAGTTATGTCTTGATGAGTATTCATGTAAACACAGTCGGTTATGCTTTAAGTGGACGATATCAGTTGGGGACAGAAATAGATTTTACACACTTAAAGCAATATTGTATCGCATATCGAATATCACATTATTTAACAAGGATATCGCATTATTCTTCAATATCACACAGCCCTAACTGATACTGATACAAATATTTGGTGATTTAAATATCCGATATTCCGATATATCGGCCGATATATATATACATATATATATATATTTCCCTTACATTAGTTATTTGTAGTTATTCATGATCCATGATCCATAAATTAATATGATAATGCAGTTTAAAAATAAACAAAAATTTGATTGTCACAACAGAACAGAGGAACATAAAAATATATTAAAGTTCTGATAAATAAAATGTATAAAAACTATGAAATGCCAACACTCATAATGTGGTTGAGCGGTGTTTCGTCCGTTTTTATTATTTCTTAAAATATTAATTTATCGGCCATCATAAATGCAGATACCGATAGTTTGGAAAATGCCGATATATCGGTCGGGCTCTAATAGATAACTCTAGCAACAGTACTGTAATGGATTTTAAACTGGCCAGATTGACAGGTTGTGGTTTGTTGGATAATTAATAGATTAATTTAAGTCATATTTGTGCCGTTTAAGGCATGGACAATCAGACGGTGCTCAACGTCCAGTCACTGTTGGACGGTCAAGGTGGTGTTTTGGATCCGGGCGCACAAAATGTCTCAGGAACGACCATCCAGCCAATGGGTGAGACTTATTCACGCATTCATGTGATTAAATATTCATAATGTGGTATATGTGATGTCATGTATGTCACATAGAGACAGAGCGTATTTAGGCCACGCCCACACCGGGGGGGAAACAATCCAACGCTCTCCATTGACTTTGCATTGTGTGAAGCGGCTCATTGTCATTTCGGACTTATAACAAAAAACAGAACAATGTCTAAAAGCTGATATGTGACAAAGTGTACAGCAAACAAGCTAAAAAACACAGAAATAAGTTTTTATAAGCTGTCGACCCAAAAAAACGAGCGTTTAAGAAGATAAAAGTGGATACAGGCAATACGAAGTGACGCTTCAGCTGAAAAATGGGGAAATTTTGGGATCCTGACACTCAGTGTGTCTCAATATGTCTATGTGTGCAGTAAACATTGTCACTGTTAAGTCAAATATCCAAATGTCAGTTTTATATATTATATTTCCTGTCGCTGATCGCGTTCCCTCTAGTCGCCGTAGTTCTCAGTGTAATATGACCCGTGCGCTCTGTCTAATGGCCTGAATCCACTTTTTTGTCCTTAAACGCTCGTTTTTTGGGTCAACAGCTCATAAAAGCGTCTGGGTTTTTGCTTCTGGGTTTTGTTTAGCTTGTTTGCTGTACACCTTGTCACATATCAGCTTTAATACATTGTTCAGTTTTTTGTTATAAGTCCGAAATGACAAAAAGGCCGCTTCACGCAATGCAAAGTCAATGGAGCGCGTTGGATTGTTTCCCCCCCCGGTGGGCGTGGCCTTCAGATTATGACGCGTGTCGCTCTGTCTCTATGATCCGCAGACGATGATGACGTCTTTCTGTGTGGGAAATGTAAGAAGCAGTTCAACTCTTTACCGGCGTTCATGACTCACAAGCGCGAGCAGTGTCAGTCCAACACGCCTTCACTGGCCACCGTCTCCCTGGCCTCCAACAACACCTACACCTCCATCAGCGCCGGCCCGCAGCTGCCCACTAACAGACAGGTACCGCACACCTGCTGAAGAACCGCCTCGGGACGCCGCAGTACTCGTGTTTATTTGGCCTGTATGTTTGTGTGTTCCTCAAGGTGTCCACGTACATCACTGTGCCGCAGTCTCCGCTCACACACACGCTGGTCCAGGGAAACGTGCTGGTCAGTGATGAGGTTCTGATGTCGGCCATATCAGCGTTCAGCTCTCTGGATCAGCCAATGGCAGCCATGCAGGGATCCGTACAGGTAAACACTGAGCGATGGCTCAAGGTGGGCGTGAAACGGATGTTGTGCACCGATCAGGCATAATATTAATGACCACCTTCCTAATATTGTGTTGCTCCTCCTTCTGCTGCCAAATCAGCCCTGACCCGTCTCTGATGGACTGCTCTAGAC
Source organism: Gobio occitaniae (assembly GCA_033150135.1). Lineage (NCBI taxonomy): Eukaryota > Metazoa > Chordata > Actinopteri > Cypriniformes > Gobionidae > Gobio > Gobio occitaniae. The sequence goes on from JARQWZ010005038.1 coordinate 30,723, forward strand.
CCCTGAAGGTGCGCTGTGGTATCTGGCGCCAAGATGTTAGCAGCAGATCCTTTAAGCCCATTGCTCCGTGGTCCAGTTCTGATGTTCACGTGCCACTGCAGTGTTTCCCCTACAATTAGGGTTTTCAGCACCGCTGCAAAATCTTCACATGATCAGTAATATGACATTCACTTACACACTGTAAAAGCACAACAGCCAATGTCATCTTGAAATTGTTTTCTGAAAGTCTTGACTAAAGTGCATGAAATCCTCCCTTAGCCTCTCATTATTCAGGAGTCAGAACATGTAGGCCATTGTTGTGAACTTTTATCTTCTAAAGTGTAGGAAACTCAGAAGATGAAGACCAGGAGACGTCGGGATCAAACAGAAGTTATTCTTTTAATGAGAACTCTCTGTGCTGCAGGTCGTCCGAAAACAGTCTGATTTAACAGTACAAAATAATGCAATTTATCTACATTTCAGGGGGAGGGGTTATACAGCAGGGGGAGGGGTTATACAGCAGGGGGAGGGGTTATACAGCAGAGGAGGAGACATAGGACATAAGACACACCCCAAACATTCCAGTCTCATCAGCCGTAATTCAAGATGCTAATCCAATCACTCAGGCAGTATTGCTCTAAATTTGTCATGGTAAATAGTCAGGAAGTGCATAAAGACAAAATACTTCATGTCTCAAACACTTACACGGTCTGACGTAATTAGAATTAGAATTTCCTCAAGTTTACTTCAAAATGTAAAAGACAAATATAGATAATGTTTTCAGTTATATTCTATTACATCGGAACCTATATATAACAATGTATAAATTTGTAATCTTACACCATAAAGTTAGGCTACGTTTCAGGCGATCGAGAGAGAGAGAGAGAGAGAGAGAGAGAGACAAAGGCCAGAGAACTAAACTAAAATTTAGTCTGCTTACACTTTAGGGCTGTAATATTAATCTTATTTTATATTCGCTTTATTTTTATTTTCCCCAAGGATTATAAAAAGAAGATATGAGGTAAAACTATTATAAACTATATACCCGCGTTCCGTCTAGCGCAACTTCCTTCCCTTCACAGCGCGCGCTGTCATTTCTCCCCAAACATGCCTTTAACGTCAGATTCAGCACAATCTGTGATTGTTGTCAAATGCACTCTCCACTTTGGCTAAATTGCAGGACGTGTTTGATAAAATTAAAAGCACAATAATCCGCGCAATAGACGCAGTTTCCAAGTTCAAGGCAGGTGCGGGTGTGTGTGCGCGCACGCTGCGAAACGGACCGACTTGTACATATGCTTCGTGTGCGCGACTAAACCATCAAATACACAACAAAAAGCCTATATCTCAAAATGACCGGCTTGATGAGTATTCACACAGCTTATCTTAAATGGGTGTAAATAGTTAGGAGAAATCAATCGGAGACTGATATTATTAGATCTTCGGTCTTAAAGGGGCAGCATCTAATAAATCTGCTGCTGACGATTGAGCCATTAATGTGAATCAAACAACTCAAGGCAAAGAGAAAATTACTTGCAGCTCTTTAATGATGATGTGATGCTCTTAAAATAAATATTTATATATACATTTGATTAATACAATTATAAAAAGCACATTATGTAACAATACTTCACAATATAAGGCTACTGTTTTTTTTTTCTGTATTTTTGATTAAATAAATGCAGGCTTGATAAGCATAAGAGACTTTTTGCAAAAACATAAAATAGTATCCAAACTTTCCGCACGTCCCTGGAGGTTAGTGAAGTAAAATAGGCTATGTAAGCTAGTCACCTTTTAAACTAATTAAAAGTTTAATTTGGATTTTAATGTTCAAAATGTCCCATTTCTATCCACAAAACTTGTCAGAAGTAATGGTTTAAAAAATGTTTTTAATGTCTTCCGGACCCCATGCGCGGCTTGGTAAGATCCTCCAGCACGTAACAGCACCGCTGCTGGAAACATTTCTAGGAGAAACACTGTTGGTGATTTCGGCGGAGGGAAGGGGTCAGCATGGGCACCCTGACTGGTCAGCGGCTGTCCGTCACAGCCGTCACAATCTGGCCCTTGTCAAACTCGCTCAAATCCTTACGCTTGCCCATTTTTCCTACTTCTATCACATCAACTCTGAGGACAAAATATTCACTTGCTGCCTAATATATCCCACCCACTAATGAAGAGATCATCAGTGTTATTCACTTCAGCGGTCAGTGGTCATAATGTTATGCCTGATCGGTGTGTATCCGAGTGAAACAGCTTCTCGAACAAGACAAAATGGTGTTTTTCAGGGCAATCTCAGCATGCACGCGGGAACCTCGTACCTCCAGCACCATCATCAGCCTCCACAGCCCCTCCCTCAAACACAGGCCACGCCCCTTTCCTCACAGGTGCCCTCCAGCCACAGTAATTCGGTGGTGCAGGTGTACAGCACACTGCCCTCTATGGCCGGCGGCGGGACTGCAGAGGGGCCTGCACTGGGGCTTCAGGCGTTCCAGTCCATTCAGGTACAGCGCTGTCCATAAACTCACACGCTCACCAATGAAATGCTAATTTCATATATTTCAGCTCTGTTTAATTCATGAAAACTATTTTTAATAAGTGTTAGTTAACAATAACAGCACAGCTAATAGTGTTTGTTTAGCTATTTATTTAGTTTTATATTTGGTCATTTTAGCACTTTAACATCATTTGCACATTTTTTTTCATTTTAAGTTTTATATTTTATTCTTATTAGCTTTATTTCAATTACAATTATATAACCATTTTCAATCATTTTAGTTTTAGTTAATACAAACAACACTGGCTGAAAATAAAGTATGCATGTGCAAAAAGTACATTTGCCTTAAGTATATTTATTAGTGCTGTCAAAGCGATTAATCGTGATTAATCATACCTAACATAATCGTTTGTAAACATATAATACATACATGAGTGTGTATATATATATATAAATAAATATATATATAAAAGTTTAAAGTATGTTAAAATTATACAAATAAAACTGTATATATATATACTTTTATTTGTATACTTTTAACATACTTTAAACTTTTATTCAGCAAAGATGTGTTAAACTGCTAAAAAAAGTGATAGTAAAGAGTTTTATTATTAGAAAAGATTTATATTTTGAATAAATGCTGTTCTTTTCAGGTTTTTATTCATCAATGAATCCAGAAAAATGTATCACAGGTTACAAAAAATATGAATTATGAAATATGTTTCCAGACTGGAGTAATGATGCTGAAAATTCAGCTTTTTTCACAATATTACTGTTTATTGTGAAATATTACTATATACTATATATTACTATTACTTATATTACTGTTTTTTAGTATTTTTGATCAAATAAATGCAGCCTTGATGACGTGATGAGCATGAGACTTCTTTCAAAAACATTAAAAATAGTAATGTTTCCAAACTTTTGACTATGTATATATATATATATATATATATAATATATTTACAAAGTTGTTAGATGCGATTAATCACGATTAATCGATTTGACTAATATATATATTCCCTCTAAAAGTCTTTGTAAACAGCTTTTAATAGGTGTTGTTACATACAAAGATTAATTATTAATATTAAATGAAGGCCTTGTCTGTATGTGATGATTGAGCATTTAATCACCTGATGCGACAGGTCCCCAGTCAGTGTGTGGAGGGCCAGGTGTTCAGCGCCGCTCCGGTTTACAGCCCCGGAAAACAGCCCACCAAAAACAAGAGCTGCACCATCAGCGCAAACCTCTCCGAGCTGGGCGAATATGACAAGGTCATCATCCCTAAGAGAGCCAGAACCTCCAAGAAAACACAGGATGGTAGTTCACACCGTTTATACATCATCTACACCGGCATAAATATATGTATTTCAATAAACAAGTACTGTTCAAAGGGTGTTTTATTCAGCAAGGATGCATTAAATTGATCAAAAGGGACAGTACAGACACTTATTATGTTAAAGGGTTAGTTCAGCCAAAAATGTAAATTGTGTCATTAATGACTGAGCCTCATGTGGTTGGACACCCGTCAGACCTCCGTTCATCTTCAGACACAAATGAAGATATTTTAGTGTAAATCTGATGCTCTGAAAGGCCTCCATTGGCTCAACTTTACACTCTCAAGACCCTTAAAAGACACTAAAGACTAAAGTTACAAAGTCCATCTCACTACAGCGGCTCTACAATAACTTTATGAAGACGAGAATAGTTTCTGTGCGCAAAAAAACCCTAAATAACGACTTATATAGTGATGACGATTTCAAAACACGCCATCATGAAGCTTCGAAGCGTTATGAATCAGCGAGTCGATTCAGCGGTTCAGAGCATTATGAATCAGTGAGTCGATTCAGCGGTTCAGAGCGTTATGAGTCAGTGAGTCGATTCAGCGGTTCAGAGCGTTATGAGTCAGTGAGTCGATTCAGCGGTTCAGAGCGTTATGAATCAGTGAGTCGATTCAGCGGTTCAGAGCATTATGAATCAGTGAGTCGAATCAGCGGTTCAGAGCGTTATGAGTCAGTGAGTCGATTCAGCGGTTCAGAGCGTTATGAATCAGTGAGTCGATTCAGCGGTTCAGAGCGTTATGAATCAGCGAGTCGATTCAGCGGTTCAGAGCGTTATGAATCAGTGAGTCGATTCAGCGGTTCAGAGCGTTATGAATCAGTGAGTCGATTCAGCGGTTCAGAGCGTTATGAGTCAGTGAGTCGATTCAGCGGTTCAGAGCGTTATGAATCAGTGAGTCGATTCAGCGGTTCAGAGCGTTATGAATCAGTGAGTCGATTCAGCGGTTCAGAGCGTTATGAATCAGTGAGTCGATTCAGCGGTTCAGAGCGTTATGGATCAGTGAGTCGAATCAGCAGTTTGAATTGCCAAATTTCAGCAGTTTGGCGGTTTGACACGCGATCCGAATCATCATTCGGCTCACTGATTCATAGTCGCTGTAGTGAGATGGACTTTGTAATGACGTCTTTAGTGTCTTTTAAGGGTCTTGAAAGTGAACCGTGCCATTGTGTCAATGGAGGCATTTCAGAGCATCAGATTTACACTAAAATATCTTAATTTCTGTTCCGAAGATGAACGGAGGTCTGACGGGTGTCGAACGACATGAGGGTAAGTAATTAATGACAGAATTTTCATTTTTGGGTGAACTAACCCTTTAAGTAATGATTTCTATTTCAAATAAATGCTAATATTAATCAGAATTAGTCATAATATGTTTCTGAAGGATCATTGTAGACTGGAATAATGATATAGAAATATAGACATAGATCACAGAAATATAGAAAACGGATATTTTAAATTGTAATATTTCACAATATTGCTGTATTTTTGATCAATTAAATGCAGCTTTGGTGAGCAGAAGAGTTCAAAAACTTACCGCCTTCAAACTTTTGTGCGCTAAGCAACTTACAATTGCAAGAAAATCGGAAATGTGTGACATTACTGCTTTATTTAGAAGTAAAGACAAGCTTATTTTGTTTCAGCAGGCCAAACCAAAGGAAAAGCCCAGAAGCTCAAGTGCAATTACTGTGACAAAGTGTTTACCAAGAACTTTGACCTCCAGCAGCACATCAGAAGGTAAATGATAAGATTTATATCAGTGGTCTCAAATCCATGATATTAACGGCACAAAATCCCCCCCAAAAAAACATGCATAAATGTGAACAGATACACAGTGATCTATAATGATGCTCTCTGCAGTCACACGGGGGAAAAGCCGTTTCAGTGCATCGTGTGCGGCCGTGCCTTTGCTCAGAAGTCTAATGTGAAGAAACACATGCAGACGCACAAGGTTTGGCCCACGGGAGTCCACAGCACCGCCTCCAGGATGCCCATCACCGTCCGCGTGCTTCCTCTCAACAGCCACGGAAACTCTCAGCAGACGGAGGAAGAGGAGACCGAGCAAGGTCAGATAAGACGAGTCTGTCCATGTTAAAGTTGTGCTAGTCCTTTCTTCTCTATTGTGACGTATATCTGAGTGAAATGGCTTCCATTGTGGAATGGATTGGATAGTTGTTAAAATTTAACGGAGGTCGGGATTGAATCATAAGCTTGTGAATCGCAATGTTTGGAAGGCACGTGACCGAGACGATCAGCGAGTAAACGCATCTGCTCTAGTAAGCTCGCGCTGAGCTGCCGTTTGAACTTCGAGCCGAGCGGATAAGTGGTCTGTGTGGCACACGGTTTCGTTTCCAGCAGAAAATACAGTTAAAGTTTCAAAATAAATGCGTTAAACAAGGTAAATGATGTATGCTTAATTTCATAAGTATTAAGATTAAATCGTGATTAATCACTCACAAAATCTGAGATTTAATTGCGATTAATTGCTCATAGTCTGAGAATTAATCTCTCAAAACGTCTGAGATTTAACCGCGCAAAGTTTGTGAATTAATCGCTTAAAGTCTGAGATTTAATCTCTCAAAAGGTCTGATTTAATCACGCAAACTTTGTGAATTAATCGGCCAAAGTCTGAAATTTCACAGATTAATCGCTCAAGTCTATGATCAACTGCTCAAAGCCTGATTAATCACTCAAAAATCTGCAATTTGATCACAATTAATCGCTCAAAAGCCTGCGATTATTCACTCAAAGTCTGAGATTTAATTGTGATTAATTGTTCAAAGTCTGAGATTTAATCGCAATTAAACACCCAAAGTCTACCATTTAATTGTGATTAATCGCTCAAAGTTTGAGATTTAATCGCAATTAAACACCCAAAGTCTATGATTTAATTGTGATTAATCGCTCATAGACTAAGATTTAATTGTGATTAATCACTCAAAGTCTAAGATTTAATTGCGATTAATCACTCATAGTCTGAGAATTAATCTCTCAAAACGTCTGAGATTTAACCGCGCAAAGTTTGTGAATTAATCGTTTAAAGTCTGAGATTTAATCTCTCAAAAGGTCTGATTTAATCACGCGAACTTTGTGAATTAATCGGCCAAAGTCTGAAATTTCACCGATTAATCGCTCAAGTCTATGATCAACTGCTCAAAGCCTGATTAATCACTCAAAAATCTGCAATTTGATCACAATTAATCGCTCAAAAGCCTGCGATTATTCACTCAAAGTCTGAGATTTAATTGTGATTAATTGTTCAAAGTCTGAGATTTAATCGCAATTAAACACCCAAAGTCTACCATTTAATTGTGATTAATCGCTCAAAGTTTGAGATTTATTGTGATTAATCGCTCAAAGTCCGAGATTTATTGTGATTAATCGCTCAAAGGCAACCATTTACTTGTGATTAACCGCTCAAAGTTTGAGATTTATTGTGATTAATCGCTCAAAGGCTGAGATTTATTGTGATTAATCGCTCAGAGTCTGAGATCTATTGTGATTAATCGCTCAAAGTCTGAGATTTAGTGTGATTAATCGTTCAAAGTCAACCATTTAATTGTGATTAATCGCTCAAAGTTTGAGATTTATTGTGATTAATCGATCAAAGTCTACCATTTAATTGTGATTAATCGCTCAAAGTTTGAGATTTATTGTGATTAATCGCTCAAAGTCTGAGATGTATTGTGATTAATCGCTCAAAGGCAACCATTTACTTGTGATTAACCGCTCAAAGTTTGAGATTTATTGTGATTAATCGCTCAAAGGCTGAGATTTATTGTGATTAATCGCTCAGAGTCTGAGATCTATTGTGATTAATCGCTCAAAGTCTGAGATTTAGTGTGATTAATCGTTCAAAGTCAACCATTTAATTGTGATTAATCGCTCAAAGTTTGAGATTTATTGTGATTAATCGATCAAAGTCTACCATTTAATTGTGATTAATCGCTCAAAGTTTGAGATTTATTGTGATTAATCGCTCAAAGTCTGAGATGTATTGTGATTAATCACTCAAAGTCTGAGATTTTATCTCTCAAAACGTCTGAGATGTAATCACGCAAATTTTGTGAATTAATCGTTCAGAGTCTGCAATTTCACAGATTAATCGCTCAAGTCTGTGATAAACTGCTCAAAGCCTGATTAATCACTCAAAAGTCTGCAATTTAATCACGATTAATCGTTCAAAAGCCTGCGATAATTCACTCAAGTTGAAGATTTAATTGTGCAAAGTTCGCAAATTATTTGCTCAAAAAATCCCTATTCACACAGGATTAGTATTAACTGGTGACTAGTCATTTGTAATAATTGCGGAGGTTGTCTGTGATCTTAATCCCATGCAAATCGGCCATGTCTGTGATTTGGCCAGGATTTGGAGGGTCGTATATATTTTTTGCAAGGTTTTTGTTTCCTTCGCGCATTTTTATCCATATTTTGCGAAGAATGAAGGCTGCATTCATAGCGTTATAAATGCCTGTGCGGCTGTGCACATTATACTTTCACTTAAGAATTAGAGCCAATTTGGGAGCGAATTGCTTGAAAGGTGTGTTCAATATTATTCATAATGAAAAACACAAAAACAGAACAGTACTATACAATCTCGTTTAAATGGGCGCTTTTACATGTATTTATGTATGGTGGGAAAGTGATGTAACCTGTGTAACACAGACTATCGCAACATGTTATCGCAACGTTGTTTATGATATATCATACAGCTATATCTATAACGAAAAAACATTTACAAGTCTTGACATCATATCCGGGATATAAGTCAGTAAATACGAGTAAAATCACAGGCTTTGCTTATCCCGTGCGAATGCACCACACAAAACTCAGATGTGGGGGGGGTGATTTCTAAATCACACGAGGTCCTCAGATAATACTTATCCTGTGCGAATAGGGCTAAAGCGGAACTGACAGTTAAGGGGTTACATTTTTTTACACAAACATCCAACTAAAATGTTTCCAAAAAAAAAAACATTTCATAAATTAAATGCTAACGTTCTATTAATGTTACTGGCAGAACGTTTCTCATAACCTTTGGATAACCTTGCCAGAACGTTAGCCAAAGTTCTGAGAACATTCCCTTTTTGCTGGTTTGGATATAGAATCAAATTAAATGGAGGTCGGTATTGAATCATAAGCTTGTGAATCGAATTGTGAAATGTGTGTCGATACCCAGCGCTATGAAATGATGTTATATCTAAAGCTCATTGGTCTGGCCTGGTCTTTAGCCATTGAAGAGCAGGATGCTGAAGTCCAGGAGATGCAGGATCCAGCGGAGGGGAAGCAGAGCGGCGGGAACAACCAGAACAAGCAGATCATCCTCATCGACAGCTCGTACCAGTGCCAGTTCTGCTCCGCCAAATTCAGCACCTACTTCCAGCTGAAGTCTCACATGACCCAGCACAAAGACGAACAGGTGCCACACGGACAGACACGGTCACAAAAATATTACATATCAGCCACATTACACTCTCCATTTAAAATGAGATGCATTAACTTGAGAAGCAAAAATGCACAAGATATATTTTTTCTAACCTTATTATAGCAAATGTGTTTTTTTTTAGGGCTGGGCAAATTAACGCGTTAACGCGGGCGATTAAATTTTTTCAGCTTAACGCATTAAAAATATTTAACGCAAATAACGCAGCGTCCGTTTTTATATCCATTTTTGCCTAGCGTTACATGATCTCGCTCTTATTCATGTAAATGCTTCCAAGCGTGACAAGACACAAGAGAGCGCGCTGTATGCCAATGTCCTGTGTGTGTGTGTGTGTGTGTGTGTGTGTCCTGTCTGTGTGGATGCGTCTCATGTCAGCTAATCAAGAGACACTGACACACACACACACACACACACACACTCGACTCATAGATAGTTTCCTGCTCACATTGAGTTCTCTTTTGCTCTTGAACAAACAATAGCACAGAGGATTTTGAGTATTCTCATATTAGGAGTCTTAAATTACTTCAATAACGTCTTAAATGAACTTAAAGAGTTGTGAGGAAATGAGATGCGCGGGACAGCGCGTGAGATCCGCGGCTGTTCTTAAAGTGACAGTAGCACTGATGATGATGTCCTTAATGTTCATCAAAAAACAACGGGAACAGAGAAAATTGTAGCTTTAATGATGATTCATCTATATTTCATTTATTATTTATGCAGTTAAGAACGGTGTTTGATAACTATTACATTTCTGTATATGTCTAACAGGGAAGGCCATGGGTAAATATAACATTTATTATTTTGGGTTTATGTAAAGATTGTTTTAAGTTCACTTAAATTAAAAGTTGTTTTTTTTTAAAGCCTAATAAATGTTGAAATTGGCATCTTTCACTTATACTGTAATGTAACGTCATTAATGTTTCATAGAGACTTTAGTATCAGTGATACTGGCCTTCATTCATAAAAATATGACAATACAACACATATTTAAAATATTCTGTCTATAAATTGTTTATACATTAATTTGGAGAGTAACTGAAATTATTACAATATCAAAATATTAAAAACGTAAAATATTAAAAACTTGCGATTAATCGAGATGAATTACTGAAAAAAGTGCAATTAATTAGTAATTTTTTTTAATCGATGCCCAGCACTAGTTTTTTAATGCTTTCAGCAGAAGTATACTGAGGAAAAACAAACAACTAAAGACATAATTAATACTTTTATTCAGCAAGGACGCATTAAATTGATCAAAAGCAACAGAACAGACATTTATAATGTCACAAAAGATTTCTATTTCAAATAAATGCTGTTCTTTTGCACTTTCTATTTATCAAATAATCCAGAAAATCGCGGTTTCCACTAAAATATGATCAGCACAACTGTTTTCAACACTCATAATAATCATAAATGTTTCATAAATGTTTCTTGAGCAGCTCGTCCCTACTTTACGCTTCAAAACTGCGTAAAGTTTTTTCACTCCTACGGGTGACGTCACAGACACTACGTCCAGATTTTTTTACAGTCTATGGTTTGGGCTAAACAAGATGTTTTTTTTTTTTTAAACGCAGGTATTTCAATGTTTTCAGTGGCGTAGTCAGTAAAGCGTAAGGCTCGTGGAACAGGGTTTTGACGCGATCGACCCGGGTTCGAATCCGCCTTTTGCAGAACTCGCTCTTCTCCCTTTTCCCATCACATCGGAAAGGCATTTACTTTCAAGAAAAATTAAGAAAATGTTCTAAAAGTGGAAATAAAATGTCTAAGGAAATGTTTAATGATAATAAAAGCATTTATTTGGAAGGGTTAGGGGTCGGTGTAGGGAGGGCTTTTATTGTCCCATTAGGACGGCATCGATCTAATAATTTTAAAATGTACAACTGTTAATGTACAACAATACTGAGGTGCAAATAGTGTATATCTGTCAAAATAAAGTATAAATCGCATGCTTTACATGGTGTAAATAGAATATATCACTATTTTCACTTGATAAGAAAATGTTATTTTCACAATAGCCGCTGTCTATTTTTTCAGAAAAACGACAAAGATGCTCGCTAAAAAAATGAAATAACATCTTTCATCTCAGGTTTACCCAACCCCAAATGTCATGCAAAAGTCGAGTGTGTTGGTCAGTCGAGTGTGTTGGTCAGCCGAGTGTGTTGGTCAGCCGAGTGTGTTGGTCAGCCGAGTGTGTTGTTCAGTCGAGTGTGTTGGTCAGTCGAGTGTGTTGGTCAGTCGAGTGTGTTGGTCAGCCGAGTGTGTTGTTCAGTCGAGTGTGTTGTTCAGTCGAGTGTGTTGGTCAGTCGAGTGTGTTGGTCAGCCGAGTGTGTTGTTCAGTCGAGTGTGTTGGTCAGTCGAGTGTGTTGGTCAGACGAGTGTGTTGGTCAGCCGAGCCGAGTGTGTTGGTCAGTCGAGTGTGTTGGTCAGCCGAGTGTGTTGGTCAGCCGAGTGTGTTGGTCAGCCGAGTGTGTTGTTCAGTCGAGTGTGTTGGTCAGTCGAGTGTGTTGGTCAGCCGAGTGTGTTGGTCAGCCGAGTGTGTTGGTCAGTCGAGTGTGTTGTTCAGTCGAGTGTGTTGGTCAGTCGAGTGTGTTGGTCAGTCGAGTGTGTTGGTCAGTCGAGTGTGTTGGTCAGCCGAGTGTGTTGGTCAGCCGCGTGTGTTGGTCAGCCGAGTGTGTTGGTCAGCCGAGTGTGTTGGTCAGCCGAGTGTGTTGGTCAGCCGAGTGTGTTGGTCAGCCGAGTGTGTTGGTCAGCCGAGTGTGTTGGTCAGTCGAGTGTGTTGGTCAGTCGAGTGTGTTGGTCAGCCGAGTGTGTTGGTCAGTCGAGTGTGTTGGTCAGTCGAGTGTGTTGTTCAGTCGAGTGTGTTGGTCAGCCGAGTGTGTTGGTCAGCCGAGTGTGTTGGTCAGTCGAGTGTGTTGGTCAGTCGAGTGTGTTGGTCAGCCGAGTGTGTTGGTCAGCCGAGTGTGTTGGTCAGTCGAGTGTGTTGGTCAGTCGAGTGTGTTGGTCAGCCGAGTGTGTTGGTCAGCCGAGTGTGTTGGGCAGTCGAGTGTGTTGGTCAGCCGAGTGTGTTGTGTTGGTCAGTCGAGTGTGTTGGTCAGTCGAGTGTGTTGGTCAGCCGAGTGTGTTGGTCAGCCGAGTGTGTTGGTCAGCCGAGTGTGTTGGTCAGTCGAGTGTGTTGGTCAGCCGAGTGTGTTGTTCAGTCGAGTGTGTTGGTCAGTCGAGTGTGTTGGTCAGCCGAGTGTGTTGGTCAGTCGAGTGTGTTGGTCAGCCGAGTGTGTTGGTCAGCCGAGTGTGTTGGTCAGCCGAGTGTGTTGTTCAGTCGAGTGTGTTGGTCAGTCGAGTGTGTTGGTCAGTCGAGTGTGTTGGTCAGCCGAGTGTGTTGGTCAGTCGAGTGTGTTGGTCAGCCGAGTGTGTTGGTCAGTCGAGTGTGTTGGTCAGTCGAGTGTGTTGGTCAGCCGAGTGTGTTGTTCAGTCGAGTGTGTTGGTCAGTCGAGTGTGTTGGTCAGCCGAGTGTGTTGGTCAGTCGAGTGTGTTGGTCAGCCGAGTGTGTTGGTCAGCCGAGTGTGTTGGTCAGCCGAGTGTGTTGTTCAGTCGAGTGTGTTGGTCAGTCGAGTGTGTTGGTCAGCCGAGTGTGTTGGTCAGCCGAGTGTGTTGTTCAGTCGAGTGTGTTGGTCAGCCGAGTGTGTTGGTCAGTCGAGTGTGTTGGTAAGTCGAGTGTGTTGGTAAGCCGAGTGTGTTGGTCAGCCGAGTGTGTTGGTCAGCCGAGTGTGTTGGTCAGCCGAGTGTGTTGGTCAGCCGAGTGTGTTGGTCAGCCGAGTGTGTTGGTCAGCCGAGTGTGTTGGTCAGCCGAGTGTGTTGGTCAGCCGAGTGTGTTGGTCAGCCGAGCCGAGTGTGTTGGTCAGCCGAGTGTGTTGGTCAGCCGAGTGTGTTGGTCAGTCGAGTGTGTTGGTCAGCCGAGTGTGTTGGTCAGCCGAGCCGAGTGTGTTGGTCAGCCGAGTGTGTTGGGCAGTCGAGTGTATTGGTCAGCCGAGTGTGTTGGTCAGTCGAGTGTGTTGGTCAGCCGAGCCGAGTGTGTTGGTCAGCCGAGTGTGTTGGGCAGCCGAGTGTGTTGGTCAGTCGAGTGTGTTGGTCAGCCGAGTGTGTTGGTCAGTCGAGTGTGTTGGTCAGTCGAGTGTGTTGGTCAGTCGAGTGTGTTGGTCAGCCGAGCCGAGTGTGTTGGTCAGCCGAGTGTGTTGGGCAGCCGAGTGTGTTGGTCAGTCGAGTGTGTTGGTCAGCCGAGTGTGTTGGTCAGTCGAGTGTGTTGGTCAGTCGAGTGTGTTGGTCAGCCGAGTGTGTTGGTCAGTCGAGTGTGTTGGTCAGCCGAGTGTGTTGGTCAGTCGAGTGTGTTGGTCAGCCGAGTGTGTTGGGCAGTCGAGTGTATTGGTCAGCCGAGTGTGTTGGTCAGTCGAGTGTGTTGGTCAGCCGAGCCGAGTGTGTTGGTCAGCCGAGCCGAGTGTGTTGGTCAGCCGAGTGTGTTGGGCAGCCGAGTGTGTTGGTCAGTCGAGTGTGTTGGTCAGCCGAGTGTGTTGGTCAGTCGAGTGTGTTGGTCAGTCGAGTGTGTTGGTCAGCCGAGTGTGTTGGTCAGCCGAGTGTGTTGGGCAGCCGAGTGTGTTGGTCAGTCGAGTGTGTTGGTCAGTCGAGTGTGTTGGTCAGTCGAGTGTGTTGGTCAGCCGAGTGTGTTGGTCAGCCGAGCCGAGTGTGTTGGTCAGCCGAGTGTGTTGGTCAGTCGAGTGTGTTGGTCAGCCGAGTGTGTTGGTCAGCCGAGCCGAGTGTGTTGGTCAGCCGAGTGTGTTGGGCAGCCGAGTGTGTTGGTCAGTCGAGTGTGTTGGTCAGTCGAGTGTGTTGGTCAGCCGAGCCGAGTGTGTTGGTCAGCCGAGTGTGTTGGGCAGCCGAGTGTGTTGGTCAGTCGAGTGTGTTGGTCAGCCGAGTGTGTTGGTCAGTCGAGTGTGTTGGTCAGTCGAGTGTGTTGGTCAGCCGAGTGTGTTGGTCAGTCGAGTGTGTTGGTCAGTCGAGTGTATTGGTCAGCCGAGTGTGTTGGTCAGTCGAGTGTGTTGGTCAGCCGAGTGTGTTGGGCAGTCGAGTGTATTGGTCAGCCGAGTGTGTTGGTCAGTCGAGTGTGTTGGTCAGCCGAGCCGAGTGTGTTGGTCAGCCGAGTGTGTTGGGCAGCCGAGTGTGTTGGTCAGTCGAGTGTGTTGGTCAGCCGAGTGTGTTGGTCAGTCGAGTGTGTTGGTCAGTCGAGTGTGTTGGTCAGTCGAGTGTGTTGGTCAGCCGAGTGTGTTGGTCAGCCGAGTGTGTTGGGCAGCCGAGTGTGTTGGTCAGTCGAGTGTGTTGGTCAGTCGAGTGTGTTGGTCAGTCGAGTGTGTTGGTCAGCCGAGCCGAGTGTGTTGGTCAGCCGAGTGTGTTGGGCAGCCGAGTGTGTTGGTCAGTCGAGTGTGTTGGTCAGCCGAGTGTGTTGGTCAGTCGAGTGTGTTGGTCAGTCGAGTGTGTTGGTCAGCCGAGTGTGTTGGTCAGTCGAGTGTGTTGGTCAGTCGAGTGTGTTGGTCAGCCGAGTGTGTTGGTCAGTCGAGTGTGTTGGTCAGCCGAGTGTGTTGGTCAGCCGAGTGTGTTGGGCAGTCGAGTGTATTGGTCAGCCGAGTGTGTTGGTCAGTCGAGTGTGTTGGTCAGCCGAGCCGAGTGTGTTGGTCAGCCGAGCCGAGTGTGTTGGTCAGCCGAGTGTGTTGGGCAGCCGAGTGTGTTGGTCAGTCGAGTGTGTTGGTCAGCCGAGTGTGTTGGTCAGTCGAGTGTGTTGGTCAGTCGAGTGTGTTGGTCAGCCGAGTGTGTTGGTCAGCCGAGTGTGTTGGGCAGCCGAGTGTGTTGGTCAGTCGAGTGTGTTGGTCAGTCGAGTGTGTTGGTCAGTCGAGTGTGTTGGTCAGTCGAGTGTGTTGGTCAGCCGAGTGTGTTGGTCAGCCGAGCCGAGTGTGTTGGTCAGCCGAGTGTGTTGGTCAGTCGAGTGTGTTGGTCAGCCGAGTGTGTTGGTCAGCCGAGCCGAGTGTGTTGGTCAGCCGAGTGTGTTGGGCAGCCGAGTGTGTTGGTCAGTCGAGTGTGTTGGTCAGTCGAGTGTGTTGGTCAGCCGAGCCGAGTGTGTTGGTCAGCCGAGTGTGTTGGGCAGCCGAGTGTGTTGGTCAGTCGAGTGTGTTGGTCAGCCGAGTGTGTTGGTCAGTCGAGTGTGTTGGTCAGTCGAGTGTGTTGGTCAGTCGAGTGTGTTGGTCAGCCGAGTGTGTTGGTCAGCCGAGCCGAGTGTGTTGGTCAGCCGAGTGTGTTGGGCAGCCGAGTGTGTTGGTCAGTCGAGTGTGTTGGTCAGCCGAGTGTGTTGGTCAGTCGAGTGTGTTGGTCAGTCGAGTGTGTTGGTCAGCCGAGTGTGTTGGTCAGTCGAGTGTGTTGGTCAGTCGAGTGTATTGGTCAGCCGAGTGTGTTGGTCAGTCGAGTGTGTTGGTCAGCCGAGTGTGTTGGGCAGTCGAGTGTATTGGTCAGCCGAGTGTGTTGGTCAGTCGAGTGTGTTGGTCAGCCGAGCCGAGTGTGTTGGTCAGCCGAGTGTGTTGGGCAGCCGAGTGTGTTGGTCAGTCGAGTGTGTTGGTCAGCCGAGTGTGTTGGTCAGTCGAGTGTGTTGGTCAGTCGAGTGTGTTGGTCAGTCGAGTGTGTTGGTCAGCCGAGTGTGTTGGTCAGCCGAGTGTGTTGGTCAGCCGAGTGTGTTGGGCAGCCGAGTGTGTTGGTCAGTCGAGTGTGTTGGTCAGCCGAGTGTGTTGGTCAGTCGAGTGTGTTGGTCAGTCGAGTGTGTTGGTCAGCCGAGTGTGTTGGTCAGTCGAGTGTGTTGGTCAGTCGAGTGTGTTGGTCAGCCGAGTGTGTTGGTCAGCCGAGTGTGTTGGTCAGCCGAGTGTGTTGGGCAGTCGAGTGTATTGGTCAGCCGAGTGTGTTGGTCAGTCGAGTGTGTTGGTCAGCCGAGCCGAGTGTGTTGGTCAGCCGAGTGTGTTGGGCAGCCGAGTGTGTTGGTCAGTCGAGTGTGTTGGTCAGCCGAGTGTGTTGGTCAGTCGAGTGTGTTGGTCAGTCGAGTGTGTTGGTCAGCCGAGTGTGTTGTTCAGCCGAGTGTGTTGGTCAGCCGAGTGTGTTGGGCAGCCGAGTGTGTTGGTCAGTCGAGTGTGTTGGTCAGCCGAGTGTGTTGGTCAGTCGAGTGTGTTGGTCAGTCGAGTGTGTTGGTCAGTCGAGTGTGTTGGTCAGCCGAGTGTGTTGGTCAGTCGAGTGTGTTGGTCAGCCGCGTGTGTTGGTCAGCCGAGTGTGTTGGTCAGCCGAGTGTGTTGGTCAGCTGAGCCGAGTGTGTTGGTCAGCCGAGTGTGTTGGTCAGCCGAGTGTGTTGGTCAGTCGAGTGTGTTGGTCAGTCGAGTGTGTTGGTCAGTCGAGTGTGTTGGTCAGCCGCGTGTGTTGGTCAGCCGAGTGTGTTGGTCAGCTGAGTGTGTTGGTCAGCCGAGCCGAGTGTGTTGGTCAGCCGAGTGTGTTGGTCAGCCGAGCCGAGTGTGTTGGTCAGCCGAGCCGAGTGTGTTGGTCAGCCGAGTGTGTTGGTCAGCCGAGTGTGTTGGTCAGCCGAGTGTGTTGGTCAGTCGAGTGTGTTGGTCAGTCGAGTGTGTTGGTCAGCCGAGTGTCTTGGTCAGTCGAGTGTGTTGGTCAGCCGAGTGTGTTGGTCAGCCGAGTGTGTTGGTCAGTCGAGTGTGTTGGTCAGACGAGTGTGTTGGTCAGACGAGTGTGTTGGTCAGCCGAGTGTGTTGGTCAGTCGAGTGTGTTGGTCAGTCGAGTGTGTTGGTCAGTCGAGTGTGTTGGTCAGTCGAGTGTGTTGGTCAGCCGAGTGTGTTGGTCAGCCGAGTGTGTTGGTCAGCCGAGTGTGTTGGTCAGCCGAGTGTGTTGGTCAGCCGAGTGTGTTGGTCAGTCGAGTGTGTTGGTCAGACGAGTGTGTTGGTCAGTCGAGTGTGTTGGTCAGCCGAGTGTGTTGGTCAGTCGAGTGTGTTGGTCAGCCGAGTGTGTTGGTCAGTCGAGTGTGTTGGTCAGCCGAGTGTGTTGTTCAGCCGAGTGTGTTGGTCAGTCGAGTGTGTTGGTCAGCCGAGTGTGTTGGTCAGCCGAGTGTGTTGGTCAGCCGAGTGTGTTGGTCAGCCGAGTGTGTTGGTCAGTCGAGTGTGTTGGTCAGCCGAGTGTGTTGGTCAGTCGAGTGTGTTGGTCAGCCGAGTGTGTGTTGTTGTGCAGGTGTACCGCTGTGTGGTGAAGAGCTGCTCTCAGACCTTCCAGAAGCTGGACCAGTTCCTGGAGCACATCCACACACACCAGGAGCAGCTGACGTACCGCTGTCACCAGTGCAGTAAAGTCTTCCCATCGCTCTTCGAGCTCGGCCTCCACCAGTACTCACACAGCTTCTGTCCGCAGCAGAATCAGCGCAAAGAGACCAACTACTACAGGTCAGACTCGCTCACGCCGACTCCACATCGGCACGAACGGTGGTCAAAAACAAAAATGCTATGAAATGCATGTCATATTTTGTGAGAAAGTCATTAGGGACTATTTTTGGGACACCAAATACTGGATTTCATTCAGCAACACTACAGGTCACAGTGATGATAGTTCAGGTCTAGGGATGAAACGATTACCGGTTTCACGATAAACCACGATAACATTTAGTGACGGTTAGTAATATCGTTTAAAATGTAAACGATACATTTGCGTGTGATTGTCACGATTTTGAAAACTCGTGCTAAATCTTGTCCAGTCAGCAAATCTGAGGCGGTCATATTTTGGCTTTTACAAAAGTCCTGAGGAAAACTTAAAGGGTTAGTTCATCCAAAACTGTAAATTGTGTCATTAATGACTGAGCCTCATGTGGTTGGACACCCGTCAGACCTCCGTTCATCTTCAGACACAAATGAAGATATTTTAGTGTAAAGCTGATGCTCTGAAAGGCCTCCATTGGCTCAACTTTACACTCTCAAGACCCTTAAAAGACACTAAAGACTAAAGTTACAAAGTCCATCTCACTACAGCGGCTCTACAATAACTTTATGAAGACGAGAATAGTTTCTGTGCGCAAAAAAAACCTAAATAACGACTAATATAGTGATGACGATTTCAAAACACGGCCTCATGAAGCTTCGAAGCGTTATGAATCAGTGAGTTGATTCAGCGGTTCAGAGCGTTATGAATCAGTGAGTCGATTCAGCGGTTCAGAGCGTTATGAATCAGTGAGTCAATTCAGCGGTTCAGAGCGTTATGAATCAGTGAGTCGATTCAGCGGTTCAGAGCGTTATGAATCAGTGAGTCGATTCAGCAGTTCAGAGCGTTATGAATCAGTGAGTCGATTCAGCAGTTTGGAGCGTTATGAATCAGTGAGTCGATTCAGCAGTTCGGAGCGTTATGAATCAGTGAGTCGATTCAGCAGTTCAGAGCGTTATGAATCAGTGAGTCGATTCAGCAGTTTGGAGCGTTATGAATCAGTGAGTCGATTCAGCGGTTCAGAGCGTTATGAATCAGTGAGTCGATTCAGCAGTTCAGAGCGTTATGAATCAGTGAGTCGATTCAGCGGTTCAGAGCGTTATGAATCAGTGAGTCGATTCAGCAGTTCAGAGCGTTATGAATCAGTGAGTCGATTCAGCAGTTTGGAGCGTTATGAATCAGTGAGTCGATTCAGCGGTTCAGAGCGTTATGAATCAGTGAGTCGATTAAGCAGTTCAGAGCGTTATGAATCAGTGAGTCGATTCAGCGGTTCAGAGCGTTATGAATCAGTGAGTCGATTCAGCAGTTCAGAGCGTTATGAATCAGTGAGTCGATTCAGCAGTTTGGAGCGTTATGAATCAGTGAGTCGATTCAGCGGTTCAGAGCGTTATGAATCAGTGAGTCGATTCAGCAGTTCAGAGCGTTATGAATCAGTGAGTCGATTCAGCTGTTTGGAGCGTTATGAATCAGTGAGTCGATTCAGCGGTTCAGAGCATTATGAATCAGTGAGTCGATTCAGCAGTTCAGAGCGTTATGAATCAGTGAGTCGATTCAGCGGTTCAGAGCGTTATGAATCAGTGAGTCGATTCAGCAGTTTGAATCGCCAAATTTCAGCAGTTTGGCGGTTTGACACACGATCCGAATCATGATTCGACTCACTGATTCATAACACTTCGAAGCTTCATGAGGCCGTGTTTTTAAATCGTCATCTCTATATAAGTCGTTATTTAGGTTTTTTTTGCGCACAGAAACTATTCTCGTCTTCATAAAGTTATTGTAGAGCCGCTGTAGTGAGATGGACTTTGTAACTTTAGTCTTTAGTGTCTTTTAAGGGTCTTGAGAGTGTAAAGTTGAGCCAATGGAGGCCTTTCTCAGCATCAGATTTACACTAAAATATCTTCATTTGTGTCTGAAGATGAACGGAGGTCTGACGGGTGTCCAACCACATGAGGCTCAGTCATTAATGACACAATCTACATTTTTGGCTGAACTAACCCTTTAAGAAAACTGATCCGCAGGGATTTTTAATGCGCACACATGCTGTATGTTTAGTGGTGGCTTAGGTTGAAGTGTGTGACCCGAGTGTGTGTGGTTGTTCTTGTGTTCAGATGTATGAAGTGTCAGAGTAAATACTCCACACAGGAAGCTCTGGAGCAGCATCTGCTGACCGCCACACACAGCTTCCCCTGCCCACACTGCATGAAGGTACTCCGCTCTTACTCGCAGTCTCTTCATCCTCATTTTACTCGAAGACGTCCGTAATTATGTTATGTGCCGTTGCCCTTTTGTATTTATTTTTAATTTATTTTATTTGAGTTTGTTTTAGTCATATTAAAACTTCAGTTTAACCTTTTTAAGTTTTTCATGTTATATTTATATATTTCAGATTGTGTACCTTGAATGCAATGTAAGTCGCTTTGGATAAAAGCGTCTGCCAAATGCGTAAATGAAATATTTCAGCTTTATTTCGGTTAACAAAAAATATTTTCGTTAACTGAAATAAAGCTGAAATATATAAATATAACATGAAAAACTTAATATATAATTAAAAGCTAATTAAAAATAGTAATAATTACTATGACAATAAATGAATAATACTATTATAATTTTTTATATATTTTATATTTTCAGATTAGTTTTTATATACTTCAGTTTGCGCTTTATACGTTTTTTTCCATTTAATATTCATGTTTTATTTCAGTTAACAAACATGGTTTTTAATAAATTAAATGTTAGTATTATTCATATACTGTTATGGTATTTATTACTATTTTAAATTAGCTTTTAATTTTATATTTTCAGTTTAAGTTTTATGTAATTTTATTATGTGCTTTTGTCAGTTTAAAAAAAATATATATTCAGTTTGTTTTAGTAATTTTTATACTTCAGTTTATGTTTTTCAACTAATATTCATATTTTATTTCAGTTAACAAACATGATTTTTAATAAATTAAATGTAGTATTATTCATATACTGTTAAGGTATTTATTAATATTTTAAATTAGCTTTTAATTTGATATTTTCAGTTTAAGTTTGAGTAATTTTAATATTTTCAGTTTAAGTTTTTCAACTAATATTCATGTTTTATTTCAGTTAACAAAAAATATTTTTAATAATTTAAATGTAGTATTATTCATATACTGTTTATAGTATTTATTACTATTTTAAGTTAGCTTTTTTCAGTTTAAGTTTTAGTAATTTTATTATGTGCTTTTAAACTTTTAGGTTTTTCATCTAATATATTTTATTTCAGCTTTATTTCAATAAATGAAAATGATTCTTAATAGTTTTATTATTATTCATACGCTGTTATAGTATTTCTTAATATTTAGCTTTTATTTTATTATTTAGTTTTATTTATTTTAAGTTGTAGTATTTTTTGTAATTTGTATAACTTTATTTCATTTTAATTTCAGTTTTACATTTAGCAATTTTAGTGCGTCGACTTATTTTAGTTACTGTAGTTGCCAAGGCTAGTTCGTTTTTCAATATACATATTATATTTCATTTTTATTTCAATTAACAAAAATGAGTGAGTAATAAATACTATAATAGAATTAATACTATTTTGAATGAGCTTTTATTTTGAGTACTTTTGTTATGTGCTTTTGTCATTTTTATTAGTTTTTTTTAAGTTTATTTTTATTTCATATTTCAGTTGCCAAGGCAATATTTCAAATTTTAGTTTTTCATCTAATATATTTATTTAATTTCAGCTTTATTTCAATGAACAACATTTACCAGTTTTAGATTCAGTTAATAATAGCGCAATAATGCAGAATGTGTTCAAATGTGTGTTTTTATGCCGCAGGTGTTTCCGTGCGAGAGGTATTTCCGGAGGCATCTCTCCACTCACGGCGTCGGCGGGAAATTCAAGTGTCAGATCTGTAAAAAGTTCTTCAAAACGGAGCACTACCTCAAACTACACACACAGATCCACTCAGGTGTGACACTTTAACGGGTGGAAATGTCCTTTACTCGCAAATGCAGTTTTTATTAAAAATGATTAAGTGCCCCATTATGCTGTTGTAGGAGACTCCAAAACCAAATTAAGAATCTTTAAGGCGAGACACGGCAGGTGAAAACATCGTTTTTTCATGCAGTGGTCAATTTTGAGATTTTGGGCCAGTTTGCTCCCTTAACATGTGAGCTTTCATGTCAAAATAAAAAAAAATGTCAACATGACACTTTAAGCTGGTTATTTCATTATATTTTGTCACCGTGCGCCTTTAGATTTCTACCAGAAATCATCAAAAGTTATTCTAGCGCGATCTCTCGTGCGTCTCCATTCACAGAAACATGTCATGCTTGGGCTCATTATAAAGCTCTCAGTCTCACACACAGCGCTGGCTAATCCAAATATGGAAATTTCCTTTGTAGAACTGACCAACCGCAAAAGTTTGCAGCCGAAAACCACATCTGATTGGTCGATGTGAATTTCTCACGCGCTGCCGATTGCTTGTGTATTCTCCACCTGAGAGAAAGTGCAGACAAGCTGAAATCGGCTCATAAACGCTCACAGAAAAGATCAAGTAGCAAGAGCTAGTAAAAAGAAAGTAAACAACTACAGATTAGACGACGAAACCCCGTCAGAATTAGATTTAAATAGTTATAGATGGACCAATACAACAAGCAGGGACAGTTCATCTGCAGTGTGTGTGACTGGTGTTTGTTAAGGTAGTTCTCTTAAGGTAGTTCTCTAATAGCTATTGCTATTAATAATTTATTCATTTATCAATTTCCGCATGTTTTAAATATTATACACTACTGATATTAATTAACTGAATATATAGTTTGTTTGTAGGTTGGGGGTTTTATAGAAATGTATGCAGTTATACACTATAAAACTTTAAAGGCCGTTTTCTCAAAATGAGTTTTTCCTCACACTCAGAGTCAGATTATCCACTTCAGGAACACCTACAAGAAACAACTTTTGCAGTCTTAGACTGAACTATATTCTGAAGGCTTTTACTGAGGGATTTGTTGATATATCATTCCTATCCTGAGTTATAGGTCCTTTAACTCCATAAAACATGGCGAAAATTGATTTTTAAGGCTATTGTCAGTATTCTCTAATTTACTAAAGCACAAAATCAGATATCCAGAATCCCCTCTGTTAAAGCCCTCTCATCTAACATGTCAACAAATAGAACCAAGAATTTTAAACATGGTCCTTTCCAATTTCCAGATTTTGTTTTTGGAAAAGTATGCAAATGAGCGTATATTTAAGTATATAAGGCCTCATTTGCATATTAAACACAAAACGTGTAATACATTTTTTTCTTATGTTTATGCCAGTAATAAACTGGAGAAGTTTCACAGTGATATCTTGTAATTAAAAAAAAAAATCCCTATTCACCTGTAGTGTCTCGCCTTAAAATAGCATAATAGGGGCACTTTTAATTAAGCATTCTGAAAGATTTAAGTAAAACAAACAAGTAAATGAATTAAACCTGATGAATTTCAGTGACGTTAGGTGAGGTTGTGTTGTTTTTGTAGGAGAGAAACCGTATAAATGCTCTGTCTGTGAGGCCACGTTCAACAGGAAGGACAAAGTAAAGAGACACATGCTGATTCACGAACCCTTCAAGAAGTACAAGTGTCCCTTCAGGTGAGTGACCGGCGTCAGAGCGGCTCAGAGAACATCAGTCGGACCAGTGAACAGTTACAGGTTTGATTATTTCTGTCTTTCCTCTGCAGGACTCATGTGGGCTGCACCAAAGAGTTCAACAGACCCGACAAACTCAAAGCTCATATTCTCTCTCATTCAGGTGAGGATGATCAAGCATTCAATCTGAGTATAAAGATCCCCCTATATATGATTTTGTTTCATATTTATATCATATGATATACGATATAGTAACAAGGCGCGATAACACACGAGTAACGAGCGCGATATCACACGAGTAACGAGCGCGATATCACACGAGTAACGAGCGCGATAACACACGAGTAACGAGCGCGATAACACACGAGTAACGAACGCGATATCACACGAGTAACGAGCGCGATAACACACGAGTAACGAGCGCGATAACACACGAGTAACGAACGCGATATCACACGAGTAACGAGCGCGCTATCACACTAGTAACGAGCGCTATAACACACTAGTAACGAGCGCGATATCACACTAGTAACGAGTGCTATAACACACGAGTAACGAGCGCGATATCACACGAGTAACGAGGGGCGATATCACACGAGTAACGAGCGCGATATCACACGAGTAACGAGCGCTATAACACACGAGTAACGAGCGCGATAACACACGAGTAACGAACGCGATATCACACGAGTAACGAGCGCGATAACACACGAGTAACGAGCGCGATAACACACGAGTAACGAACGCGATATCACACGAGTAACGAGCGCGATAACACACGAGTAACGAACGCGATATCACACGAGTAACGAGCGCGATAACACACGAGTAACGAACGCGATATCACAAGAGTAACGAGCGCGCTATCACACTAGTAACGAGCGCTATAACACACTAGTAACGAGCGCGATATCACACTAGTAACGAGTGCTATAACACACGAGTAACGAGCGCGATATCACACGAGTAACGAGGGGCGATATCACACGAGTAACGAGCGCGATATCACACGAGTAACGAGCGCTATAACACACGAGTAACGAGCGCGATATCACACGAGTAACGAGCGCGATATCACACGAGTAACGAGCGCGATATCACACGAGTAACGAGGGGCGATATCACACGAGTAACGAGCGCGATATCACACGAGTAACGAGCGCTATAACACACGAGTAACGAGCGCGATAACACACGAGTAACGAGCGCGATAACACACGAGTAACGAGCGCGCTATCACACTAGTAACGAGCGCTATAACACACTAGTAACGAGCGCGATATCACACTAGTAACGAGCGCTATAACACACGAGTAACGAGCGCGATATCACACGAGTAACGAGGGGCGATATCACACGAGTAACGAGCGCGATATCACACGAGTAACGAGCGCGCTATCACACTAGTAACGAGCGCTATAACACACTAGTAACGAGCGCGATATCACACTAGTAACGAGCGCTATAACACACGAGTAACGAGCGCGATATCACACGAGTAACGAGGGGCGATATCACACGAGTAACGAGCGCGATATCACACGAGTAACGAGCGCTATAACACACGAGTAACGAGCGCGATATCACACGAGTAACGAGGGGCGATATCACACGAGTAACGAGCGCGATATCACACGAGTAACGAGCGCGATATCACACGAGTAACGAGCGCGATATCACACGAGTAACGAGCGCGATATCACACGAGTAACGAGCGCGATATCACACGAGTAACGAGGGGCGATATCACACGAGTAACGAGCGCTATAACACACGAGTAACGAGCGCGATATCACACGAGTAACGAGCGCGATATCACACTAGTAACGAGCGCTATAACACACGAGTAACGAGCGCTATAACACACGAGTAACGAGCGCGATATCACACGAGTAACGAGGGCCGATATCACACGAGTAACGAGCGCGATATCACACGAGTAACGAGCGCTATAACACACGAGTAACGAGCGCGATATCACACGAGTAACGAGCGCTATAACACACGAGTAACGAGCGCGATATCACACGAGTAACGAGGGGCGATATCACACGAGTAACGAGCGCGATATCACACGAGTAACGAGCGCTATAACACACGAGTAACGAGCGCGATATCACACGAGTAACGAGCGCGATATCACACGAGTAACGAGCGCGATATCACACGAGTAACGAGGGGCGATATCACACGAGTAACGAGCGCGATATCACACGAGTAACGAGCGCGATAACACACGAGTAACGAGCGCGATATCACACGAGTAACGAGCGCGATATCACACGAGTAACGAGCGCTATAACACACGAGTAACGAGCGCGATATCACACGAGTAACGAGCGCGATATCACACTAGTAACGAGCGCTATAACACACGAGTAACGAGCGCTATAACACACGAGTAACGAGCGCGATATCACACGAGTAACGAGGGGCGATATCACACGAGTAACGAGCGCGATATCACACGAGTAACGAGCGCTATAACACACGAGTAACGAGCGCGATATCACACGAGTAACGAGCGCGATATCACACGAGTAACGAGCGCGATATCACACGAGTAACGAGGGGCGATATCACACGAGTAACGAGCGCTATAACACACGAGTAACGAGCGCGATATCACACGAGTAACGAGCGCGATAACACACGAGTAACGAGCGCGATATCACACGAGTAACGAGCGCTATAACACACGAGTAACGAGCGCGATATCACACGAGTAACGAGCGCTATAACACATGAGTAACGAGCGCGATATCACACGAGTAACGAGCGCGATATCACACGAGTAACGAGCGCTATAACACACGAGTAACGAGCGCGATATCACACGAGTAACGAGCGCGATATCACACTAGTAACGAGCGCTATAACACACGAGTAACGAGCGCTATAACACACGAGTAACGAGCGCGATATCACACGAGTAACGAGGGGCGATATCACACGAGTAACGAGCGCGATATCACACGAGTAACGAGCGCGATATCACACGAGTAACGAGCGCGATATCACACGAGTAACGAGCGCTATAACACATGAGTAACGAGCGCGATATCACACGAGTAACGAGGGGCGATATCACACGAGTAACGAGCGCGATATCACACGAGTAACGAGCGCAATATCACACGAGTAACGAGCGCGATATCACACGAGTAACGAGCGCGATATCACACGAGTAACGAGCGCTATAACACACGAGTAACGAGCGCGATATCACACGAGTAACGAGCGCGATATCACACGAGTAATGAGCGCGATATCACACGAGTAACGAGGGGCGATATCACACGAGTAACGAGCAAGATATCACACGAGTAACGAGCGCTATATCACACGAGTAACGAGCGCGATATCACACGAGTAACGAGCGCGATATCACACGAGTAACGAGCGCGATATCACACGAGTAACGAGCGCGATATCACACGAGTAACGAGCGCGAAATCACACGAGTAACGAGCGCGATATCACACGAGTAACGAGCGCGATATCACACGAGTAACGAGCGCGATATCACACGAGTAACGAGCGCGATATCACACAAGTAACGAGCGCGATATCACACGAGTAACGAGCGCGAAATCACACGAGTAACGAGCGCGATATCACACGAGTAACGAGCGCGATATCACACGAGTAACGAGCGCGATATCACACGAGTAACGAGCGCGATATCACACGAGTAACGAGCGCGATATCACACGAGTAACGAGCGCGATATCACACGAGTAACGAGCGCGATATCACACGAGTAACGAGCGCGATATCACACGAGTAACGAGCTCACACGAGTAACGAGCGCGATATCACACGAGTAACGAGCGCGATATCACACGAGTAACGAGCGCGAAATCACACGAGTAACGAGCGCGATATCACACGAGTAACGAGCGCGATATCACACGAGTAACGAGCGCGATATCACACGAGTAACGAGCGCGATATCACACGAGTAACGAGCGCGAAATCACACGAGTAACGAGCGCGATATCACACGAGTAACGAGCGCGATATCACACGAGTAACGAACGCGATATCACACGAGTAACGAGGGGCGATATCACACGAGTAACGAGCGCTATAACACACGAGTAACGAGCGCGATATCACACGAGTAACGAGCGCGATATCACACGAGTAATGAGGGGCGATATCACACGAGTAACGAGGAATTTTTCCCTTTTTTTCATGGTGTAATTTGGAAGTGTATAATAATAAGTGTGTTGTTCTGTGTCGTGCAGGTATTAAGCCGTATAAGTGTCAGTTCTGTCAGAAGTCGTTCAGTCGTCGAGCTCATATGCTGGAACACCAGCGCTCACACACGGACAACTACCGCTTCCGCTGCTCCGCCTGTAGCAAGGGCTTCACCCGCCAGAAATACTACCGGGATCACAAGTGTCCGCTGGCGGGCGGCGCGGCCGGAGACGCACAGGGCGCTGACGGATCACAGGGACAGGACAACAGCAGCGAGGGTACACACACACACACACACACAAATTAATACATTTTTATACATACAAGTTAAAGGGTTAGTTCACCCAAAAATGTAAATTGTGTCATTAATGACTGAGCCTCATGTGGTTGGACACCCGTCAGACCTCCGTTCATCTTCAGACACAAATGAAGATATTTTAGTGTAAATCTGATGCTCTGAAAGGCCTCCATTGGCTCAACTTTACACTCTCAAGACCCTTAAAAGACACTAAAGACTAAAGTTACAAAGTCCATCTCACTACAGCGGCTCTACAATAACTTTATGAAGACCAGAATAGTTTCTGTGTAAAAGCTGATGCTCTGAAAGGCTTCAGATAGGCCTCCATTGGCATTCAGTACATTTACACTCACAAGACCCAGAAAAGGCACTAAAAACGCCGTTACAAAGTCCATCTCACTACAGTGGTTCTAAAATAACTTTATAAATCGGCGAGAATAGTTTCTGTGCGCAAAAAAACCCTAAATAACGACTTATATAGTGATGACGATTTCAAAACACGGCCTCATGAAGCTTCGAAGCGTTATGAATCATTCAAATCAGCGTTTCAGAGCATTATGAATCAGTGAGTCGATTCAGCTGTTCAGAGCGTTATGAATCAGTGAGTCGATTCAGCGGTTCAGAGCGTTATGAATCAGTGAGTCGATTCAGCGGTTCAGAGCGTTATGAATCAGTGAGTCGATTCAGCTGTTCAGAGCGTTATGAATCAGTGAGTCGATTCAGCTGTTCAGAGCGTTATGAATCAGTGAGTCGATTCAGCGGTTCAGAGCGTTATGAATCAGTGAGTCGATCCAGCTGTTCAGAGCATTATGAATCAGTGAGTCGATTCAGCGGTTCAGAGCGTTATGAATCAGTGAGTTGATTCAGCTGTTCAGAGCGTTATGAATCAGTGAGTCGATTCAGCTGTTCAGAGCGTTAGGAATCAGTGAGTCGATTCAGAGCGTTATGAATCAGTGAGTCGATTCAGCGGTTCAGAGCGTTATGAATCAGTGAGTCGATTCTGCGGTTCAGAGCGTTATGAATCAGTGAGTCGATTCAGCGGTTCAGAGCGTTATGAATCAGTGAGTCGATTCAGCAGTTTGAATCGCCAAATTTCAGCAGTTTGACACGCGATCCGAATCATGATTCGACTGACTCATAACGCTTCGAAGCTTCATGAGGCCGTGTTTTGAAATCGTCATCACTATATAAGTCGTTATTTAGGGTTTTTTTGCGCACAGAAACTATTCTCGTCTTCATAAAGTTATTGTAGAGCCGCTGTAGTGAGATGGACTTTGTAACTTTAGTCTTTAGTGTCTTTTAAGGGTCTTGAGAGTGTAAAGTTGAGCCAATGGAGGCCTTTCAGAGCATCAGATTTACACTAAAATATCTTCATTTGTGTCTGAAGATGAACGGAGGTCTGACGGGTGTCCAACCACATGAGGCTCAGTCATTAATGACACAATTTTTGGCTGAACTAACCCTTTAAGTCTTTTGATAACATTTCAGGGGAAGCGTCTCCTGCCGCGGAGCCTGACGAACACGGAGAAACCGAAGAGGAGGGCGAGGATAATGACGGCGAGACCGAGCAGGATGGAATTATGGGAATGGGTGGAGGAGAGAAGCAGACGAGAGAAGAGGAGGATGAAGAGAGGAGTGATGAAACGAGACTGGATCACATGCAGGAAGACGACAGAGCTGTCAGGCTGCTCTCTGAACCCATGTGCTTCCAGACGGTCGACTGATCGTGATTCAGAGTCAAGCTGCCAATGTACTTTCTACTCGCATTTCCCAGAATTCGCACTTAAGTCATGCAGTTTACTAATAAAGTGCGGCAGGGATTATGTCAATTTGTAGGCTGACCCGGAAGTTAGCATCACACTGGTTCCCTCGAAAAAAACCCAATTGGATTTTTCCATTGGCTTTTGGATTGTCGCAAACACAACAAGCTCGGTGATCAAGAAAAGTTGTCCATCAAGATCGTTTTACGAATTTAAAAAGATATATCTTTATAGCCATTTACCTCCAGTCTTAGTGCTAAGCTAGGCTAGCTGGAGCCATTTACCTCCAGTCTTAGTGCTAAGCTAGGTTAGCTGGAGCCATTTACCTCCAGTCTTAGTGCTAAGCTAGGTTAGCTGGAGCCATTTACCTCCAGTCTTTGTGCTAAGCTAGGCTAGCTGGAACCATTTACCTCCAGTCTTTGTGCTAAGCTAGGCTAGCTGGAGCCATTTACCTCCAGTCTTTGTGCTAGGCTAGCTGGAGCCATTTACCTCCACTCTTTGTGCTAAGCTAGGTTAGCTGGAGCCATTTACCTCCAGTCTTTGTGCTAAGCTAGGCTAGCTGGAGCCATTTACCTCCAGTCTTTGTGCTAAGCTAGGCTACCTGGAGCCATTTACCTCCAGTCTTTGTGCTAAGCTAGGCTAGCTGGAGCCATTTACCTCCAGTCTTTGTGCTAAGCTAGGCTAGCTGGAGCCATTTACCTCCAGTCTTTGTGCTAAGCTAGGCTAGCTGGAGCCATTTACCTCCAGTCTTTGTGCTAAGCTAGGCTAGCTGGAGCCGTTTACCTCCAGTCTTTGTGCTAAGCTAGGCTAGCTGGAGCCATCTACCTCCAGTCTTTGTGCTAAGCTAGGCTAGCTGGAGCCATTTACCTCCAGTCTTTGTGCTAAGCTAGGCTAGCGGTGGTGCGTCAGACAGAGTTATGGCACGTATGGAGATGAGAATGGTGTGTATGGACTGATCTAACTCTGGGGGATGCGGTGAATAAGATAAAGTGCCTAAAAGTCGGCATGTTCCTTTAACAACTCTTTCAGTCTATATTTAAAACCATTTTCCCTGAAAGTTTGAGATTTTAAGCATAACGAGGCTGTAGAAGTGAGTAGATGGGCTGATGACGTTTATAGACACTTGCTAGCAAACACCTTTTTCAAGACAAAGAACATCTTAATCACGAGTGGGGTAATACTGATGTGTTTATGTCGTAGAATTAAGCTGTTGAGCTTGTGTCCTTCTTTCATCCATTTAACCAAAACCCATCGACTTCAGGACGAGGGAACCAGAAGTGCTAATGCTAACTCGCTTCCGCGTTTGGCCTACACAAATACATCATCTATAGCGTTGTGTTAAAAAGTATAAATGATGTTTTCTATCATTGTCAAGGGTCTAACAATCCCTGTTGCTGATCTTTGATATTTGATTCGTTTTATATTAAAACAATCTTGTAAGCTAATTTATTTTTTCTCGCATTTGTCGAGATGAACTGTAACAGTTTCAAATAAAATATTGAGCTGAATTTCTGCACATTTGCAGTTTGGTTATGATGTCTTGTTTTGTTGCTTGTCCATAAATCATGCAATTTATGGGATATTGACCAAGAACTTGACAAAACACTGTTATTGTTAACTAAAACTATTAAATACAGTGAATAACACTGATGATCTCTTCATTAGTGGGTGGGATATATTAGGCAGCAAGTGAACAAAATGAATGGTGTTTATAATCAGGATGTTTAAATGGTACAAAAACTGCTTATACGCTTTCCTGTAGCTCAAACAGTAGAGCGTGGCGCTAGCAACGCCAACGTCATGGGTTCGATTCCCAGGGAAAGCAAGAATTGACAAAATGTAAAATGTGTACTTTGAATGCAATGTAAGTCGCTTTGGATAAAAGCGTCTGCCAAATGCATAAATGTAAATGTTATAATCGATAAAAGGATTATTAGGAACACCTGTTCAATTTCTCATTAATGCAATGATCTAATCAACCAATCACATGGCAGTGTCTTCAATGCATTTAGGGGTGTGGTCCTGGTCAATCTCCTGAACTCCACACTGAATGTCGGAATGGGAAAGAAAGGAGATTTAAGCCATTTTGAGCGTGTCATGGTTGTTGGTGCCAGACGGGCCGGTCTGAGTATTTCACAATCTGCTCAGTTACTGGGATTTTCACAACCATTTCTAGGGTTTACAAAGAATGGTGTGAAAAGGGAAAAGCATCCAGTATGCGGCAGTCCTGTGGGAGAAAATGCCTTGTTGATGCTAGAGGTCAGAGGTCATGGGCCGACTGATTCAAGCTGATAGAAGAGCAACTTTGACTGAAATAACCACTCGTTACAACCGAGGTCTGCAGCAAAGCATTTGTGAAGCCACAACACACACAACCTTGAGGCGGATGGGCTACAACAGCAGAAGACCCCACCGGGTACCACTCATCTCCACTACAGAGAGGAAAAAGAGGCGACAATTTGCACCAAAATTGGACAGTTGAAGACTGGAAAAATGTTGCCTGGTCTGATGAGTCTGGATTTCTGTTGAGACATTCAGATGGTAGAGTCAGAATTTGGCGTAAACAGAATGAGAACATGGATCCATCATGCCTTGTTTCCACTGTGCAGGCTGGTGGTGGTGGTGTAATGGTGTGGGGGATGTTTTCTTGGCACACTTTAGGCCCCTTAGTGCCGATTGGGCATGGTTTAAATGCCACGGCCTACCTGAGCATTGTTTCTGCCCATGTCCATCCCTTTATGAGCACCATGTCCCCATCCTCTGATGGCTACTTCCAGCAGGATAATGCACCGTCACAAAGCTCCAATCATTTCAAACTGGTTTCTTGAACATGACAATGAGTTCACTGGACTAAAATGGTTACTAAAACTAAATCTAAAGAATGCTTTCAGCTCCTTGTTGAGTCAATGCCACGTAGAATTAAGGCAGTTCTGAAGGCCAAAGGGGTCAAACACAGTATTAGTGTGTGTTCCTAATAATCCTTTAGGTGAGTGTATCTCAAAAGATCCAGGCCAGTTTGATTTCTCATGTCCCCTTTAAAATAACACCTCATCCCATGTGGACACTCATTATGAACAGAGTCCGGGTCTCCGAAAGAAAAACACCAAACGCAAGACGTTTCCCATAGAATTATTTATTCAGCTGCTGAACATCTTTTCACATTTGACTATACATACAAATCAGCTCTAGTAAATAAACTCTGAAACAACCGTGAAAGCAGTTGCTTCTACTTTAATACTAAAATCATTAGATTCATCCGAACAGAGAGGAGAGTATTCACACATGTACAGGATTCAGTTCATATACAGAGTCAAAGTTTGTTTGGTTTACATGAATCAGTCGGAAATAAAAGTCAAAATGAAAGCCATGTCACTTAATAATCCATCGTCCCGGGGACTTCACCGCTTCTCATTCAAACAGGGTCATTTGGATAAAAAGAACTATTGAAATAAATATTTGCTGTTGATTTGCTTTCTTAAAATTCAAAAAGACAGTCCTCCATTTGAGCCTTGATCTTATTACCCATAATGCAATGCGCCGAACCGCAGCTGCACGCTATAAGCGGGGCTTTTGTGCTCCAGTGGTTTTAGACTAGCATCACTTCAAAGAATTCATGAAACATGAAATAAACTACAATCTGAACAGCCGAAGAGCTTCCAGAACACTTAAAAAGACGCGTTAAAAAGCAGCCGCCCTATAGAACTAGAGCGCTCGATGCCCCGCTGTCAGACGGGAATAAATACTGCATTCTCACGATTACAGCCCCAAATAAACTCACATTATCGCTTCAGGGATCCGAGGACAGCGCCGCGTCTGCCGTGCATCAAAAACGACACAAGTTCAGCTCATTTCAGAGAAATAATTCAGTAATGTCAATCTGTGCTCAAGTTACACACACTGAAAAATGTCATCCTTTTAGAAATGTCAAGGCCAGGTGTGTGTGTGTGTGTGTGTGTGTATATATATTAGTGCTGTCAAATCGGTTAAACGCGATTAATCACATCTAAAATAAAATTGTGTTAAAATATGTACTGTGTATATGTATTTTTTCTATATATATATATATATATATATATATATAAATAATTTACCCTCATTCATGTCTATATTTAAATATTTGCATGTTTATACATTTATATAATTGATATCGTATATAAATATGAATATTTTATCTATAAATAAAAAAAAATCTTAAATATATACATGCATGTGTGTATTTATATATGCATAATTATACACAGTACACACACATATATATTATGTAGACACAAATTTTTATTTTGTTTTATTAATCGATTTGACCACTATATATATATACATGCATGTGTGGGTGTGTGTGTGTGCGTGACAGAGTGCATGTATGGGTGTGTATATATATATATATGATAAAAAAGTATATTTAACACACGCATATATACATACACACGCATATATATATTTATATATATATATATATATATATATATATATATATATATATATATATATATATATGTGTGTGTGTGTGTGTGTGTGTGTGTGTGTGTGTGTGTGTATGTATGTATGTATATATATATATATATATATATATATATATATATATATATATATATATATATATATATATATATATATATATATATGCGTGTTAAATATACTTTTTTATCATATATATATATATATATATATATATACACACGCACACACACACATATATATACACACACACACACGTGTGTGTGTATATAGACACGCATATATTTAACGTGTGCGTGTATATGCGCATGTGTGTGTATATATATATATATATTATGCGCGTGTGTGTGTATATGCATGTGTGTGTATCTAGATGCGTGTGTGTGTGTGTTTATATGCGTGTGTGTGTGTGTGTATATATGTGTGTGTGTGTGTGTGTGTATATGCGTGTGTGTGTGTTTATATGCGTGTGTGTGTGTATATGTGTGTGTGCGTTAAATATACTTTTTTATTATATATATATATATATATATATATATATATATATAATATGTATACACACACACACGCGTACAAATATTTAACTCACAGATTTACATTATCATAATCATTCTCGTCTCTGAAAACATTCCGTTATTGAATTATTTAACAAATGTATTAATTTGGTTAAATCGTTCTTTTTTTATTTAGACAAACACAAGTTAAATTCATTAGAGCAAAACGTATACTCACAGTTGAAAGTATATATTGTTTCACATATGGAAAATATTTTAATCCACATTACAATAGTGAGAATTTGTGCAAAAATTGGTTTTGAAAAAAATTGTCATGAGTTAGTTTTAATTTCAAAGTCACAAATGCAAAATATCTACATTTTTTATTTTGATTTTGGGATGAAAACGGGCATTTGTTGGCAGTTTGGATGAATATTTTGGTGATGATTGTGGACTGCCGCCCTGCGCTCTCAGAGTGCTACGCTTTCACAACAGAGTTGTTTTGGACGACAGTGAGGAAAAAAGGCACGAGGAGGAGACCCGTCGTCGGGTTGCAAACATAAAAACACACATTCACAGAGCTCGTCAATCAGTACGAGCGCTCTGCTCTTCTCCTGGAGCCGTGGAGGAAAGCTCCCGCTGGATTAATCACATGTAGAAACATCAACGTCACGAATCTTACACGCTTGCATAAAGCCCTCTTCGTCTCACGGGAATATAAAAATGAATACCAAGTGACAGGTGCAGAAACCCCAATTTTCCCATAATGCACTGGTGTGCCGGATCATCGAGTCATGGTCTGTCCTCTCAGTTAAACAAGTGTGTGTGTGTGTGTGTGTTAGCGTCTCACTCCTGTCCGAAACCTTCCGTCTCCTCGATGGCAAACATCAGCTTCTCCTTCAGCTGCTCGTAGCTCCGGTACGGCGGGAGATCCAGACGGTTGAAACTGAAGCAGAAAGAGAAGCGCTGTGATTGGACAACACTCGACCACTGCATTACAATCTCAACTAGAGGAGTAAAGTTCGGAAACAAACTCTGAAGTTGGCTTGATAAAGCTAGATCTGAAAGTTTGAAGTAGCTTTTTAAAGGTGCCCTGCCACACGGATTTCATAACTTTTGTGGAAATGTCTGAAGTTCTACCATGGACTCAGTTTTGGTGAAAACAAATGCCTTGCTTACCTTGTTTCAAGCCATTCTAGCGTGGCATAGAAAGTAGTGTTAGACCGATATATCGGCCGATATTTTTTTACGTGTATCGGCATCGACCGATACAATGCTGCTGCTTTCGCCGATATTAAAAACAACCCAAGATTTTTTTTTTAAATAACCCAAGTTGGGTTGAAAATGGACTAACCCATCAATTGGGTTGTTTTAACTCATCAATTGGGTTGTTTTAACCCATCAATTGGGTTGTTTTAACCCATCAATTGGGTTGTTTTAACCCATCAATTGGGTTGTTTTAACCCATCAATTGGGTTGTTTTAACCCATCAATTGGGTTGTTTTAACCCATCAATTGGGTTGTTTTAACCCAGCAATTGGGTTGTTTTAACCCAGCAATTGGGTTGTTTTAACCCATCAATTGGGTTGTTTTAACCCATCAATTGGGTTGTTTTAACCCATCAATTGGGTTGTTTTAACTCATCAATTGGGTTGTTTTAACCCAGCAATTGGATTGTTTTAACCCAGCAATTGGGTTGTTTTAACCCATCAATTGGGTTGTTTTAACCCAGCAATTGGGTTGTTTTAACTCATCAATTGGGTTGTTTTAACTCATCAATTGGGTTGTTTTAACTCATCAATTGGGTTGTTTTAACCCAGCAATTGGGTTGTTTTAACCCATCAATTGGGTTGTTTTAACCCAGCAATTGGGTTGTTTTAACCCAGCAATTGGGTTGTTTTAACCCAGCAATTGGGTTGTTTTAACCCAGCAATTGGGTTGTTTTAACTCATCAATTGGGTTGTTTTAACTCATCAATTGGGTTGTTTTAACTCATCAATTGGGTTGTTTTAACCCATCAATTGGGTTGTTTTAACTCATCAATTGGGTTGTTTTAACCCATCAATTGGGTTGTTTTAACCCATCAATTGGGTTGTTTTAAGCTAACATTTAACCCAACCGCATGGTCAAAACAACCCAATTGCTGGGTTAGTCCATATTCAACCCAACTTGGGTTATTTTTAACCCAGCATTTTTTAGAGTGTAACCATTAAATGACTAGGTTGTAAACAGTTGTTAAATGAAGTATAGTGCAGTCAGTGTGCACTTCAATATGCTGCTTGATTGTTGATACTGTGTGCAATAGTGTCATTATTTTATTTATGCTTAAATATTTATTTTCACCACTGAACTTTTTTTTATGGTTCTACCTCACCTGTTTTTACTATTTGTTAAATATTGTTTTTTTTAGTTCAATAAATGTTCCTTTTTTAAATAGTAAATTTTAAATTGTTATCATCGTGATCATTGTGTCATTTTTATGATGTAAATTGAGGGAGCAAAAGCAGTATCGCACAGCTCATCAAAATTATGAGTCCGACTGGAGCCCGTGGGTTTTTTTTAACCATGAGGATTGAGTTATTCATTTCAAAATAAAATATAGTAAGTAAAAAATATAACTAAATAACATTTAATAATCTATATAATTTATTAATAATTGTTGAATAAACAACAAATAATTAGTCAAAATTATTAAATTAATACAAAAGTAAATAATATGAATAAATATGAACACTTTACAATAAGGTTGCATTTGTTAACAAACTAAAATAAAACAATTCCTTAATGTTTTTACATTATTAAAATCAAAAGTTGTGTCTGTTATTTTATATGATACATTAATAATAATTATTATTATTTTAAAGATATTCTTGAAATGTATGTATATATATATACACACACACATTTCAATAATATCATTAATAATGAATATATGTGATGTATTGTTGTTATTTTAAAGCAATTTTATTCTTATTAATTGCTGGTAATAATAATACATTTGTATTTTGATGATTATGATTATGATTATTAAAAATGTTTTTGCCTGCTGATTGTTAATTATTCATATATTAAATGATGTTTATAGACAGTGACACTGATTGAACCGTTTAAACAAGCCTCCTCTGACTTGCACAGCTCAAACACACAGAAATAATCAACGCAACTATTCAATAACAGCTCATGTGACCAGATCTCTTCAGATTAGTGTTGTCAAAAGTACGAAGAGCGTCATTTATGTGTATTTATAACATGTTTTTGAAGCGTTGATCATTGTAGCCAATCACAGGCATATCCAATGAGCACGCGTGAACACAATGGCCAATCAGAGCAGTTTACGATTCGTCACATTTTGTAAATTTCAGTGCCAGTACTTGGTATCGCGGCCTGTAGTTTTGACAGCACTACTTCAGATGAATATGATGTGTGTATGAAGTTATGTACCATGTGTGGCTGCGGGGAAGCCAGTTCTCTTTCCCAACCTTCTCGATGCAGAACTTCTGCGCTCCGTTACTTCCTGTGAGCAAATAAAACACATCATTCATCTCCACACTAAAACATATCTTCATAGAGCTCTTCAGCAGTCTTCTAAATGTCCTAAACACATTAAACTGATTACATTAAAGGTGCAAGTTTTGTGTGCGATCTCACTCTTTGAAGCGCCAGTCAATCAATGCGTGCTGCTGTGTTAAGCGAGTCGTCTTCTCATTGGATAAGGACACGCAGACTCATGAGTAATTAAGCGAGTCGTCTTCTCATTGGATAAGAACACGCAGACTCATGAATAATTAAGCGAGGCCTCTTCTCATAGGATAAGAACACGCAGACTCATGAGTAATTAAGCGAGGTCTCTTCTCATAGGATAAGAACACGCAGACTCATGAATAATTAAGCGAGGCCTCTTCTCATTGGATAAGGACACGCAGACTCATGAGTAATTAAGCGAGGCCTCTTCTCATTGGATAAGGACACGCAGACTCATGAATAATTAAGCGAGGCCTCTTCTCATTGGATAAGGACACGCAGACTCATGAGTAATTAAGCGAGTCGTCTTCTCATTGGATAAGAACACGCAGACTCATGAGTAATTAAGCGAGGCCTCTTCTCATAGGATAAGAACACGCAGACTCATGAGTAATTAAGCGAGGCCTCTTCTCATAGGATAAGAACACGCAGACTCATGAGTAATTAAGCGAGGCCTCTTCTCATAGGATAAGAACACGCAGACTCATGAGTAATTAAGCGAGGCCTCTTCTCATTGGATAAGGACACGCAGACTCATGAATAATTAAGCGAGGCCTCTTCTCATAGGATAAGAACACGCAGACTCATGAATAATTAAGCGAGGCCTCTTCTCATTGGATAAGAACACGCAGACTCATGAGTAATTAAGCGAGGCCTCTTCTCATAGGATAAGGACACGCAGACTCATGAGTAATTAAGCGAGTCGTCTTCTCATAGGATAAGAACACGCAGACTCATGAGTAATTAAGCGAGTCGTCTTCTCATAGGATAAGGACACGCAGACTCATGAGTAATTAAGCGAGTCGTCTTCTCATAGGATAAGAACACGCAGACTCATGAGTAATTAAGCGAGGCCTCTTCTCATTGGATAAGAACACGCAGACTCATGAGTAATTAAGCGAGTCGTCTTCTCATAGGATAAGAACACGCAGACTCATGAGTAATTAAGCGAGTTGTCTTCTCATAGGATAAGAACACGCAGACTCATGAGTAATTAAGCGAGTCGTCTTCTCATAGGATAAGAACACGCAGACTCATGAGTAATTAAGCGAGTCGTCTTCTCATAGGATAAGAACACGCAGACTCATGAATAATTAAGCGAGTCGTCTTCTCATAGGATAAGAACACGCAGACTCATGAATAATGAAGCGAGGCCTCTTCTCATTGGATAAGGACACGCAGACTCATGAGTAATTAAGCGAGTCGTCTTCTCATAGGATAAGAACACGCAGACTCATGAGTAATTAAGCGAGTCGTCTTCTCATAGGATAAGAACACGCAGACTCATGAGTAATTAAGCGAGTCGTCTTCTCATAGGATAAGAACACGCAGACTCATGAATAATTAAGCGAGTCGTCTTCTCATAGGATAAGAACACGCAGACTCATGAATAATGAAGCGAGGCCTCTTCTCATTGGATAAGAACACGCAGACTCATGAGTAATTAAGCGAGTCGTCTTCTCATAGGATAAGAACACGCAGACTCATGAGTAATTAAGCGAGTCGTCTTCTCATAGGATAAGAACACGCAGACTCATGAGTAATTAAGCGAGTCGTCTTCTCATAGGATAAGAACACGCAGACTCATGAATAATTAAGCGAGTCGTCTTCTCATAGGATAAGAACACGCAGACTCATGAATAATGAAGCGAGGCCTCTTCTCATTGGATAAGAACACGCAGACTCATGAGTAATTAAGCGAGGCCTCTTCTCATTGGATAAGAACACGCAGACTCATGAGTAATTAAGCGAGGCCTCTTCTCATTGGATAAGAACACGCAGACTCATGAGTAATTAAGCGAGGCCTCTTCTCATAGGATAAGAACACGCAGACTCATGAGTAATTAAGCGAGGCCTCTTCTCATAGGATAAGAACACGCAGACTCATGAGTAATTAAGCGAGTCCTCTTCTCATTGGATAAGAACACGCAGACTCATGAGTAATTAAGCGAGGCCTCTTCTCATTGGATAAGAACACGCAGACTCATGAGTAATTAAGCGAGGCCTCTTCTCATAGGATAAGAACACGCAGACTCATGAGTAATTAAGCGAGGCCTCTTCTCATTGGATAAGAACACGCAGACTCATGAGTAATTAAGCGAGGCCTCTTCTCATAGGATAAGAACACGCAGACTCATGAGTAATTAAGCGAGGCCTCTTCTCATTGGATAAGAACACGCAGACTCATGAGTAATTAAGCGAGGCCTCTTCTCATAGGATAAGAACACGCAGACTCATGAGTAATTAAGCGTGGCCTCTTCTCATTGGATAAGAACACGCAGACTCATGAGTAATTAAGCGAGGCCTCTTCTCATAGGATAAGAACACGCAGACTCATGAGTAATTAAGCGTGGCCTCTTCTCATAGGATAAGAACACGCAGACTCATGAGTAATTAAGCGTGGCCTCTTCTCATTGGATAAGAACACGCAGACTCATGAGTAATTAAGCGAGGCCTCTTCTCATTGGATAAGAACACGCAGACTCATGAGTAATTAAGCGAGGCCTCTTCTCATTGGATAAGAACACGCAGACTCATGAGTAATTAAGCGAGGCCTCTTCTCATAGGATAAGAACACGCAGACTCATGAATAATTAAGCGAGGCCTCTTCTCATAGGATAAGAACACGCAGACTCATGAGTAATTAAGCGAGGCCTCTTCTCATTGGATAAGAACACGCAGACTCATGAGTAATTAAGCGAGGCCTCTTCTCATTGGATAAGAACACGCAGACTCATGAGTAATTAAGCGAGGCCTCTTCTCATTGGATAAGAACACGCAGACTCATGAGTAATTAAGCGAGGCCTCTTCTCATTGGATAAGAACACGCAGACTCATGAGTAATTAAGCGAGTCGTCTTCTCATTGGATAAGGACACGCAGGCTCATGAATAATTAAGCGAGGCCTCTTCTCATTGGATAAGGACACGCAGACTCATGAGTAATTAAGCGAGGCCTCTTCTCATTGGATAAGAACACGCAGACTCATGAGTAATTAAGCGAGGCCTCTTCTCATTGGATAAGGACACGCAGACTCATGAGTAATTAAGCAAGGCCTCTTCTCATTGGATAAGAACACGCAGACTCATGAGTAATTAAGCGAGGCCTCTTCTCATTGGATAAGAACACGCAGACTCATGAGTAATTAAGCGAGTCGTCTTCTCATAGGATAAGAACACGCAGTCTCATGAATAATCAAGCGAGGCCTCTTCTCATAGGATAAGAACACACAGACTCATGAGTAATTAAGCGAGGCCTCTTCTCATTGGATAAGGACACGCAGACTCATGAATAATTAAGCGAGGCCTCTTCTCATAGGATAAGAACACGCAGACTCATGAGTAATTAAGCGAGGCCTCTTCTCATTGGATAAGGACACGCAGACTCATGAATAATTAAGCGAGGCCTCTTCTCATAGGATAAGAACACGCAGACTCATGAGTAATTAAGCGAGGCCTCTTCTCATTGGATAAGAACACGCAGACTCATGAGTAATTAAGCGAGGCCTCTTCTCATTGGATAAGAACACGCAGACTCATGAGTAATTAAGCGTGGCCTCTTCTCATAGGATAAGAACACGCAGACTCATGAGTAATTAAGCGAGGCCTCTTCTCATTGGATAAGAACACGCAGACTCATGAGTAATTAAGCGAGGCCTCTTCTCATTGGATAAGAACACGCAGACTCATGAGTAATTAAGCGAGGCCTCTTCTCATTGGATAAGAACACGCAGACTCATGAGTAATTAAGCGAGTCGTCTTCTCATTGGATAAGGACACGCAGACTCATGAATAATTAAGCGAGGCCTCTTCTCATTGGATAAGGACACGCAGACTCATGAGTAATTAAGCGAGGCCTCTTCTCATTGGATAAGGACACGCAGACTCATGAGTAATTAAGCGAGGCCTCTTCTCATTGGATAAGAACACGCAGACTCATGAGTAATTAAGCGAGTCGTCTTCTCATTGGATAAGAACACACAGACTCATGAGTAATTAAGCGAGTCGTCTTCTCATTGGATAAGAACACGCAGACTCATGAGTAATTAAGCGAGGCCTCTTCTCATTGGATAAGAACACGCAGACTCATGAGTAATTAAGCGAGTCGTCTTCTCATTGGATAAGAACATGCAGACTCATGAGTAATTAAGCGAGGCCTCTTCTCATTGGATAAGAACACGCAGACTCATGAGTAATTAAGCGAGGCCTCTTCTCATTGGATAAGAACACACAGACTCATGAGTAATTAAGCGAGGCCTCTTCTCATTGGATAAGAACACGCAGACTCATGAGTAATTAAGCGAGTCGTCTTCTCATAGGATAAGAACACGCAGACTCATGAGTAATTAAGCGAGTTGTCTTCTCATAGGATAAGAACACGCAGACTCATGAGTAATTAAGCGAGTCGTCTTCTCATTGGATAAGAACACGCAGACTCATGAGTAATTAAGCGAGTCGTCTTCTCATAGGATAAGAACACGCAGACTCATGAGTAATTAAGCGAGTCGTCTTCTCATAGGATAAGAACACGCAGACTCATGAGTAATTAAGCGAGTCGTCTTCTCATAGGATAAGAACACGCAGACTCATGAGTAATTAAGCGAGGCCTCTTCTCATTGGATAAGAACACGCAGACTCATGAGTAATTAAGCGAGTCGTCTTCTCAATGGATAAGAACACACAGACTCATGAGTAATTAAGCGAGGCCTCTTCTCATTGGATAAGAACACGCAGACTCATGAGTAATTAAGCGAGTCGTCTTCTCATAGGATAAGAACACGCAGACTCATGAGTAATTAAGCGAGTCGTCTTCTCATTGGATAAGAACATGCAGACTCATGAGTAATTAAGCGAGGCCTCTTCTCATTGGATAAGAACATGCAGACTCATGAGTAATTAAGCGAGGCCTCTTCTCATTGGATAAGAACACGCAGACTCATGAGTAATTAAGCGAGGCCTCTTCTCATTGGATAAGAACACGCAGACTCATGAGTAATTAAGCGAGTCGTCTTCTCAATGGATAAGAACACACAGACTCATGAGTAATTAAGCGAGGCCTCTTCTCATTGGATAAGAACACGCAGACTCATGAGTAATTAAGCGAGTCGTCTTCTCATAGGATAAGAACACGCAGACTCATGAGTAATTAAGCGAGTCGTCTTCTCATAGGATAAGAACACGCAGACTCATGAGTAATTAAGCGAGTCGTCTTCTCATTGGATAAGAACATGCAGACTCATGAGTAATTAAGCGAGGCCTCTTCTCATAGGATAAGGACACGCAGACTCATGAATAATTAAGCGAGGCCTCTTCTCATAGGATAAGGACACGCAGACTCATGAATAATTAAGCAAGGCCTCTTCTCATAGGATAAGGACACGCAGTCTCATGAATATTTAAGCAAGGCCTCTTCCCATAGGATAAGGACAGACTCATGAATAATTATGAGACATCGATGAGTCATCGGCGTACTATAGTACGAGAAAACGCCACATTCTGTGTCGTTGATACAAAGATGAATTTAAACCAGGAAGTTAAATATAGCGCAAAAAGGTTTAAAATGAACTCGTTTTCTCCAATAATCAAAACGAACGGATCGTAACATTGACTTCTATGAGGCTCAACACTCATAACTCAAACAGAAAATGTGGTTTAGGGTTTCATGACCCTTTAATAAGAAGAACGC
This sequence comes from Gobio occitaniae, assembly GCA_033150135.1. Classification (NCBI taxonomy): domain Eukaryota; kingdom Metazoa; phylum Chordata; class Actinopteri; order Cypriniformes; family Gobionidae; genus Gobio; species Gobio occitaniae. Next base: position 74,758 of record JARQWZ010005038.1, read on the forward strand.
AACACACGGCTCGCCAGCTGAGGGGACTTTTATTATGCCACAGTCGCCAACGCCACTTCTCCGGTCATGAGTATGAGGTAACACAGCTCTGTTTATCACATTAGACACATCTGAGTGTGTTAATGATGTGATGACGTTACTCTGTGCGTTCTCTCAGCGGCTGCTATGACACTTGCTCACACTGCAGTGAGAGTAAAGCGTTTCTGCAAAATAAAAACGGAAAAACCGTTTAACCGGTTTCTCGGTTAAAATAGCAATTTCTCACAATTTACAAATAGTTGGAAACATTTGGGATATTGTAAGTACTCAACTGAACAAAATATATAACACTGAGTGGCCGAGTGGTTTCTGGATATTTTACTGAAAAAACGTTACATATTGCACCTTTAATTGATTATGATTATGTGTATTAAACACTTTTTTTTACCCTACTTACCTATAGTGTCTTAACTCATATTATGGATGTTAAATGCACAGTGCATGCCATTTCATGTCGTTATATGAATAACAACAGATGTGCATCTAAAAGAACTCACCCATCAGGTCAGCAAAGCCTCCGACGGGCAGACGACAGGTGCCAGTCACGAACTGCAGCAGTCTCATGCGCTTCTCATTGTCCATCTCTTTAATAAGCTACAGACAAAAGACGAAGTGTGTTGAAACTCGGTGCAATCTGAATGAACACTAATGTTAAATCCGCAGTGCCAGTACCTGCCAGAACCACAGGATCTGTTTACTGGAGGAGGTGTAATGTCTGTAAATGGTGTTTCTCTGCCAGTCATTCAAATCGATTTCCTGCATGCCACACAACATCACCTACGACATGAGAAACACTGGTCAATACTGGATACACGCAACAGAAAACCATCTGCACACTTACAATTTACAACACACTAACAATGTATTATTTTAAGGGAGAAACAATGAGCTCATTGAAGTAAAGAATACATGTTGTTAAAGGGTTAGTTCACCCAAAAATGAAGATCAGCCCATGATTTACTCACCCTCGAGTAATTCTTCTTTCAGACGAACACAATCAAGAGTTATATTAAAAAAGTCCTGGCTCTTCAAAGCTTTATAATGGCATCTATCCATCATATAACCTTCTGAAGTGAAGTGATGCATTTTTGCAAGAAAAATATCCACATTTAAATCATTATAGCCTACAATAACTAGCTTCCGGCAGACGACTGTAAACAAGTCGACTTGCGCTAAATGAGTGACCTCTGACCCGACGCATGGACGAACGCAGAAACGCGCAGTTAGAGCAAAACAAATGAGAAGAAATGTGGGAGGAGCTTGAGTTTGTTGCCCAGTCCGATTTGTTTGAACCGCAACGTCTCGTCAAAGCTTACGCAACTACATCCTGCGTCATATATCGCATCACGGCTTACTTTTTTGTCGTCTGCTGGAAGCTAGTTATTTTAGTTCATGCGTTTTTACACAAACGCATGGCTACGCTTGAGAAGGCCGTTATTAACCCGCTAGAGCCGTATGGAAGTCTTTTATGATGGATTGATGCGCTTTCTAGGGCTTCAAAATCTCCATTCACTGCCATTATACAGCTTGGAAGAGCCAGGTCATTTTAATATAACTGTTCGTCTGAAAGAAGAGTGTCATATACACCTAGGATGGCTTGAGGGAGAGTAAATCATGGGATAATTTTCATTTTTGAGTGAACTATCCCTTTAACAAACGATTAGCCTCTTCATAGAGACAGGAAGTAAACAGAGTTACTGACAGACTGAAGAGAGGAGCCGCAACAATGGAGAATATGAGGAAATAATCAACATTCAACCTGGAAAACCTGCTCTAGTCGAGCACAAAAACAACATCAAGACTTTGTAAAAGGGCATAATAGGTCCTCTTTAAGCTTTATTTTCTAGGTAGATTCTACATTTATGGGATTTTGAATCAGCGTCTCTCACCTCCAGCTCTTTGGCGTCGAAATACTGCAGGTACTGCTGCGGAAGAACCTCATTAAATCCTTCAAAGAAAGCTTGAGTTTGCTCCTCGACACCACGAGACAGCCGCCACTCCGCCACCAGCCTGGACAGAGCACAGGACATTTACTAAATCAACCCTTGTTGGCATGGGTCACACATATAATATCCCATATATATACATGTGACCAGTCACGGAAAGTAGGGACACAAGTCGGTTCTGGGGCATTTTGAGTTATTTACAGATTCTGAAAGTGTAGTCTCCAAGCTTTCCAGTGATGTGTAACACATGATCATATTTGGAGAAGTTGTGGCCATTTGAAAGTAGGCACTCAAAAAAGCTTAACAGGGAGAAATTTGTGTTCTCACCTGCTGGGAGTGACAATAGGGCTCATTTACATCTCATTTACATAAGCCACACCCCCTGTAAAGCTGCATGGTTGCACTCAGACCTCATACTATTAATAATAAATGATAATGTGCATTGTAAATGTCAGTAATTTATCTTTTTTGACTAAAAATTATTTAGGGGCTGAAATATGTGAGTTTTATGTTTTTATAAAACCTTTTTTGTCAAAACTCTATTTGAACTTGTGCATTGTAGTAACATGTTGCAAGACACTCCTTTAAAATCTGGCCATCAAAGAAAAAGTACATATTGATGCTAATTTTATTTGTTATTTACTGGTTTTCAACATTAAACTTGGTGAATTGATTTCATTGTGTAGCATTAGGACTTTTTGAACAGGATTCTGTGATAACCGTGATCATTTTGGTCATTATAATTATAAAACACATAATATTCATGAAATGAAAATTTCATGCCATTTCATCTCTAGTTATGATCAACTACGATAAACTAAAATCAACTATAATTATGTGTTTTTATAGTATAATATGCAAAGAAAAAAATTAATCTCTGATTCTGTTCTTTTCTCTGACATTTAAGGGTAACATAGGCCTACAAAGGCTCTTTTAGGTCTAAAACAGTTTGGATAGTTGTTAATACAGCGTTCCCACAGCTTGATTAACTTCAAATTCAAGAACCTTTCAAGGACTTTCCAGGTCCAGCTTTTTTTTTTTGTATTTATTTTTGGCCATATGACAGAGGTCTGATATTCTATTTGTCATATTTCTGTTTTGCATAAAACTGAAGAATATTCGGTACATCCTATACTGTATTCTAAAATGATCTGATATTAACTTTTGCATGGATTTTATTGAAAAGAGCTTAGTCTATTTTTGCAATATTTCACGGTGTGTGTGTGTGAAACGCTGAGGCGTAGTGGTTTTGTGCGCGCGTGAACATCATGGCAACGCACAACACAAAGTACCTCACGCGGGAAACACTTAATGTAATGCATAAATGCATTAACAAACGTAAATCAAGCATAGTCCACGAAGTGTTGGCGAAATAACACATTATCGGACCGGAGAGAATAATATGGAATTTCTTCCAGAAAACTTCTTGCACAAAATAAATTCAAGCACTTTCAAGGACCTGTATGTATGTTTATTTTCAGTCATGTCGTTGTACTCAGCCCTCTCTTTGTGTGTGTGTGTGTGTGTGTGTGTGTGTGTGTGTGTGATGGGTAGGTAAGGGGATAGAAAATAAGGTTTGTACGGTATAAAAACCATTACGCCTATGGAATGTCCTCACATTTCACAAAAACAAACATGTGTGTGTGTGTGTGTTCTATCCCAGTGCACACTGACTCATGGGGATATACAGTGTATACACAGTATACATATTTAATTATATAGCACCTCATTTGCAAATATAAGCATAATATTTCAGAAAACTTGTAATACATTTAAATCAATCAACAGGAAGTATGGTGTATCTTTTTTACTCTATTCACCTGAGGTATCTTGCCCAGTGTTAATTTTGACAGCAAATTTTGATTTAGTTTTAGTCATAGTCTTTTGACTAAAATGCCATTTAGTTTTGGTCATATTTTAGTCACCTGAATTGTTTTTAGTTTTAGTCGACTAAATCTATTGAGTTTAGTTAAATTGTAATACATTAAATATTTAAGCTTTACATAACCGACTGTCACTTGAACTGACATTGACATAATTTTGTTTTTGACATTAAAAATACACGAAAGAGCACAATTCACTTTGTCGTCTGTTTCTATATAGTTTTTATAACTTTGTATTTCTGTTTTAGTCAGGCCATATCAGGTTAAGCTTAAGCTTCAAATAAGTTAGTTTATTTATTTTTTAATTTCAGTTAACATTTATTTAATTTCAAGTAATTTTTTTAATGTTTTTAGTGAACTATTATAACCCTGATACTTTATTGAATATGTGTCTAATACTGGTCTTTCCTCCTGACTATGAATTAAATGGGAATGAAATTAAATACAGTTTATTGTGTAAGCAAAAACTAATATATAATCCGTGACTTTTAATGATAAACAAGCTTGAAATACACCAGGACTCTTATTTTGAAATGTCTACTCTATTGCAGCTGCAGGAGCTCATTCAAGTTCAGGAGATAAAATATGCATTGTTACAACCGTCTAAAACATATTACTATATAAACATGGTAAAGTTAACATAGTCATTACTCATCAGCATTAGTTCAGAAGCGCAACAGCGTGTGTTTTCCAGCGGTTAGATCAGCATCTGTTACACAGGACATCAGTTCTGACTGGATCTCTTCCCTAATCCACCCTCACCAACATTTTCGTCTCGTTTTTATTTGTTGACGAAAATGACAGTTGATTTTCGTCATATTTTTTTTTTCATCCAACATTAGTTTTTATTTTGGTTATCTAATTTTGGTTATCTATTTTGGTTAATTTAATTAAGGCCAGCAGTGTTAACTTCGTTGACGAATAATTTTCATCAACAGCCTTTTTTCTCTGACGAAAACGAGACGAAAATTATTCGTCAACGAAGTTAACACTGCTGGCCTTAATTAAATTACATGTTACTCAGAGATGGACATGTTTGGCTTGTCAAACATATTATATTCAGCTGTCACGAATTCGTTGACTTGAAAAGCAAGTTCTTTCCTTCTTTTTTTACCAGGAAAGGAGTGGTTGATGCACAAAGTTGTTTTTATTGTCTCTTATAACAAAAATCTTTAATTAAATCTCATTTAAACTAGGGCTGTCAATCGATTAAAATATTTAATCGCGATTAATCACATTTTTTTATGAGTTAACTCGTAATTAATCGCAACTTTATCGCACATTTTTATCCGTTCTAAATGTACCTTAAATTAATATTTTTCAAGTTTTTAATACTCTAATCAACATGGGTATGGACAAATATGCATGCTTTATGCAAATGTATGATTATTAGTGAAACCATACTCAACAGAGCATGAAGACTAGACATGTATCAAAGGTCATAGATGCTTGCAGTCTCCTCAGAGTCCCTTTGCAAGCATGCAACAGAAAGGAACCCTTTATCCAATATATTGACCCGCGTTCTGCTTTCTATCATACCCTGTGGATGTTTGTGATTATGTAAGACGCACGCAAATGCACCAGGGGTCAATAGAATAGGGATGCGCGGTATACCGGTACTGGGAAAATACCAGTATATATTTTATTTCAAACCGTACAATATCATAATTTTGCTCATTTCGGTATATGCTGCTGTTCCGAAGTTCACCGCGCGCTACCCAAACTGACGTGAAACCGGCAAATGTGGTGCCATAGAGGAACAAAATGAATACAGCAGTTGATTCTCATTCAACACGCCCAAAACTCATTAATAAAGAGAGGATTAGACGTAAAATTTGGAATTACTTTGCTCGTATAAGACATTAAGAGATCGACAGGTGAGTGCATCATTCAAACAATATAATTAGACATTTATTTTCTTTTAACCCTCGTCAATGCACATAAGTTCGTATTGTTTAAATATCATGACATTTCCAGCGTTCGTGTCAACCAGTGATGTTTAGATTTCACAATATTTGCACGCATACTATTGCACTATTTACATTCGCGAAAGACATAACCAACTGTGTTTATGTGACGACTCACTAAAGATGGACATTTTTGACATCATTTTGTGTGTATTTGACTAAGGAAAAACAACTTAATTTGGAAAGGCTTGTGTGTTTTGTTGTTGGTATGAGCGCAAAGAAAACTCTCTTAAAGAGCTCCCATCCCATGTATTATGAAATGCAATAAAATCGCTTGCATGTTCAAATTGGCAAGGTTTAAAAAGACGTGGGCAGTGATTTCCGTCAGCTCTTCCGAAATGACAGTGAAAGTGTTGAATCTGAGCGCGCAGATTTCTCTAGTGTAGGTGCGAAGTCTTTTAAAGCCAGAAGCAATTTGCACATTTTGAGAGCTAGAGAAGGAGACGCGCAGTATTGCTGAAATTACTTCTCACAAAATAGTTAACAAATGCCTGATTTGATGTGATAAATCTTTGTTGATTAATTTAATAATAAACATTTGCGATAATTTCCCGCTTCATAAAACCTCAAACTTGCGAGAGTGAGTAAAATTATGCGCAATACCCGCATCAAAATTCAGACCCTGTAAGGTATTAATTTAATATCGGTACTTCGGTATTAGATTGTGGGACCGTACCGAAGACAAAATTGTGGTATCGAGCCATCCCTACAATAGAATCAAGTTGACCAGCGCTGCAGGTGAAATTGAGAACCCTTGTGCTCAGACTTGGACTGCAGCAAACGCGTTGAATGTAAAAACGCCCTTTTCTTTTATTTCGACCTGGAGCTAAACAGAAAAAATGGTAGCTTATGTAGGCTTTAATGTCACTTGTTTCAGAATAGTAATGTTAACCGTTTTCTTTCCCTATTTCTGTTTGCTGCTGCATCCTTTACGTCTATGGCTGCTCTCGATTTCTCCAACTACGGGCTAGGCCACGGATCAAACAGAGAATGTGCGCTGCGTTAATTAAATTAGTGCCGTTAAAAAGAAGTTGCGTTAACGCGTTAATTTTGACAGCCCTAATTTAAACCCATGAAAATGCATATTCTGCTGTAAATAATAGTGAAGAATCCCTTTTTTAAATGGTTTAGTGATGCACCGATCATGATTTTACATGGCCGATACCGATTTTTTTCAATAAAACTGGCCGATTCCGAGTTCTTTTTTTTACACAATAACAGTACGAAAGTATACATGAACAAGATGTTTATTTGGTATTTAACAGGCTAAATTGGCTTTTGGCTAATGAAAACAAGTCCTCAATCTGAAATTAACGGGAAATTGAATTGGAAATGAAAAGGCTGAAAGGTGAAATTAAAGGCAACATCTGCATATTCTGCAATCCAAACAAAGATGTTACTTAAATCAGCATTTGGTTTTAAATTCAGTGTAAAGAAAAAAAGTCTTTACTAGTGAAATTAAATAAAACCAAAGTATATAATTGTTCCAAAATGTTAAATCAAATAATGTTTAGTGCAACGAAAAAAACTAAGATGCTACAGCATTTTTAAATCAAAAATTTAAGTCAATGTCATTTTAAGGTAAAATAAAAATGATCATCCTATACAGAACTGATAGTATTTCATTTCTAAAGTGCAGCATGTTCTTCTTTAGGCTACAAAAAGAAGTATTTCGGCTTTTTCACAAGTTAGTTTGTTTCGTTCTCATCCGATCCAACACGTAAGAAGCTGAGCTGAACAAACGCTCACGATCTGCGCTTGTGCAGGCGGAGAGGTAAGCTCGCGCAACTTCAGCTCGCGCAACTTCAACTTCAGCTCGCGCAACTTCAACTTCAGCTCGCGCAACTTCAACTTCAGCTCGCGCAACTTCAGCTCGCGCAACTTCAGCTCGCGCAACTTCAGCTCGCGCAACTTCAGCTTCAGCTCGCGCAACTTCAACTTCAGCTCGCGCAACTTCAACTTCAGCTCGCGCAACTTCAGCTCGCGCAACTTCAACTTCAGCTCGCGCAACTTCAACTTCAGCTCGCGCAACTTCAACTTCAGCTCGCGCAACTTCAACTTCAGCTCGCGCAACTTCAACTTCAGCTCGCGCAACTTCAACTTCAGCTCGCGCAACTTCAACTTCAGCTCGCGCAACTTCAACTTCAGCTCGCGCAACTTCAACTTCAGCTCGCGCAACTTCAACTTCAGCTCGCGCAACTTCAACTTCAGCTCGCGCAACTTCAGCTCGCGCAACTTCAACTTCAGCTCGCGCAACTTCAGCTCGCGCAGGAAAGCGGCTCTCCATTCCCTTCAGCGTATCTCGTCTCTTCCCTCAGTTCTCCAGTTTCCGTTTGTAACACACAAGTGACATGTTCGCTAATGATTGCGATATAGGCGTATGTGCACACGGGCACACTTCCGGAGAAATCGGCAGAAAAATACGAAGAAAACCACGCGCTATAGAAGCAAAAACCGGCCGGTTCCGGTTTTTAGCCGGTCAACCAGTGCATCCCTAAAATGGTTTGTTCCATTATCGCCCCTTAGCAGATTTTGACTAGTCACGTTTTGGAACAGACCCAGTGGGACGGCACTGAAATGAGGAAACCAGACTGAGCTCCTTCTATATAAACTGAGCACTAATTTGATAATGGAGTATAATGAATATAACCCTGTAAAATAATAACATCATCAGCCGTCCTAAAGCATCCAGAGGGCTTAATGTGTGTCAGTTTGGTGTTTAATGTGAGACTGAGAGACGGCACCTGATGTACTCCTCCTTGTTCTCCTCTGTGACCTGGAGGTTCCCGCCATCCGGCTTCAGCTCGTGAGTTGACACCTCACCCAGGATCTCCTTATCCACAGAGAAATACATCTCCAGACCGCACTCCTCGATGTTGTTATCCCTGACACAACACACACACACACACTTTGAGAGGCGTTCATGACGGAAATCAAATTACGCTCATTTTCGGTTTATAATCACACCATACATACAACAAGAAAAGACTCAGGAAGTCCTACTAGCTCATAGCAGGTAAAGAAGAGGGTAAACTGACTTGATCCAGATGAGGGAGTTGTAGAACTCTGGGTCAATGGACTCCAGGTCTTTCAGAGCCCAGGGCTTGTTCAGGATGCGCTTGTAGAACGGCAACGAGAAGCCCGTGTCGATGAACTTCCCGTGAAACAAGGCCTACAGGAATCAGAAACATGTTAAGATTTTTGCCTTTATAAAGTTCATGAACGTACAGATCCAGTTATGAAACCAAAAATAGCCCCACCATTTGGAATACAATCTGACAATGAGCAAATATGGCAAAACAACATTACCATGGCAATGAAGCGTCCAATGAACTTGAAGTATTTGAGGTGGTCGGGGTTGATGTAGGAGGCGGGGTTTATCTGGAGGCAGTAGTTGTCTTTGCCGGCGTACTCGAACAGGCAGTACATGGGGTTCAACACCTCATGAGATAACAGGAAGAACCATTCCCTGCACCAAACGCACAACAAGCATTATTTTAGAGTATTAAACCAGGTCTACGCACAAGCGATGGTTTAAAACTACATCTGTTTCCATCCACGTGTTTTATGCACATTTTGGAATATCATTATATGGATGGAAACGGCATAAATGCGCATAATTGAAAAAAAACGCACATTAAAAAAAACGTATGCGCTCAAATGAGATTAATAAACATGCGCATAAACTACAATGGAAACATATTTACAGAATAAATTCCTCAATGCGCATCATAAAATTACACCCACAACCTATATGGTAACACTTTTTGTGTGTGTGTGTGTGTGTGTATACACACAGATCAGGCATAACATTATATATATAACACTGATGATCTCTTCATTAGTGGGTGGGATATATTAGTCAGCAAGTGAATATTATGTCCTCAAAGTTGATGTGTTAGAAGCAGGAGAAATGGGCAAGCGTAAGGTTTTGAGTGAGTTTGACAAGGGCCAGATTGAGACGGGTCAGAGCATCTCCAGAACTTCAGCTCTTGTGGGCTGTTCCCGGCCTGCAGTGGTCAGGCTCTATCAGAAGTGGAGGACAAGTGGAGAACCGGCCACAGGGTCATGAAGGACCAGTGGAGAACCGGCCACAGGGTCATGAAGGACCAGTGGAGAACCGGCCACAGGGTCATGAAGGACCAGTGGAGAACCGGCCACAGGGTCATGGAGGACCAGTGGAGAATCGGCCACAGGGTCATGAAGGACCAGTGGAAAACCGGCCACAGGGTCATGAAGGACCAGTGGAGAACCGGCCACAGGGTCATGGAGGACCAGTGGAGAACCGGCCACAGGGTCATGAAGGACCAGTGGAGAACCGGCCACAGGGTCATGAAGGACCAGTGGAGAACCGGCCACAGGGTCATGGAGGACCAGTGGAGAACCGGCCACAGAATCATGGAGGACCAGTGGAGAACTGGCCACAGGGTCATGAAGGACCAGTGGAGAACCGGCCACAGGGTCATGAAGGACCAGTGGAGAACCGGCCACAGGGTCATGGAGGACCAGTGGAGAACCGGCCACAGGGTCATGGAGGACCAGTGGAGAACCGGCCACAGGGTCATGAAGGACCAGTGGAGAACCGGCCACAGGGTCATGGAGGACCAGTGGAGAACCGGCCACAGGGTCATGGAGGACCAGTGGAGAACCGGCCACAGGGTCATGGAGGACCAGTGGAGAACTGGCCACAGGGTCATGAAGGACCAGTGGAGAACCGGCCACAGGGTCATGAAGGACCAGTGGAGAACCGGCCACAGGGTCATGGAGGACCAGTGGAGAACCGGCCACAGGGTCATGGAGGACCAGTGGAGAACCGGCCACAGGGTCATGGAGGACCAGTGGAGAACCGGCCACAGGGTCATGGAGGACCAGTGGAGAACCGGCCACAGGGTCATGGAGGACCAGTGGAGAACCGGCCACAGGGTCATGGAGGACCAGTGGAGAACCGGCCACAGGGTCATGGAGGACCAGTGGAGAAACGGCCACAGGGTCATGAAGGACCAGTGGAGAACCGGCCACAGGGTCATGAAGGACCAGTGGAGAACCGGCCACAGGGTCATGAAGGACCAGTGGAGAACCGGCCACAGGGTCATGGAGGACCAGTGGAGAACCGGCCACAGGGTCATGGAGGACCAGTGGAGAACCGGCCACAGGGTCATGGAGGACCAGTGGAGAACCGGCCACAGGGTCATGGAGGACCAGTGGAGAACCGGCCACAGGGTCATGGAGGACCAGTGGAGAACCGGCCACAGGGTCATGGAGGACCAGTGGAGAACCGGCCACAGGGTCATGGAGGACCAGTGGAGAAACGGCCACAGGGTCATGAAGGACCAGTGGAGAACCGGCCACAGGGTCATGAAGGACCAGTGGAGAACCGGCCACAGGGTCATGAAGGACCAGTGGAGAACCGGCCACAGGGTCATGAAGGACCAGTGGAGAACCGGCCGCTGACCAGTCAGGGTGTCCATGCTGGTTCAGGAATGGTTTGAGGAGCACAACAGCGAGTTTGAGGCGTGGTCTTGGCCTCCAAATTCCCCAGATCTCAATCCAATCGAGCATCTGTAGGATGAGCTGAACAAACAAGTCCAATCCATGGAGGCCCCACCTCGCAACTTACAGGACTTAAAGGATCTGCTGCTAAGATCTTGGTGCCAGATACCACAGCACAGCTTCAGGGGTCTAGTATTGGCAGCAAAAGGGGGACCAACACAATATTAGGAAGGTGGTCATAATGTTATGCGTGATCTGTGTATATATACACATATACACACACAGGAAATAGGAACATCATGTGTATATTTTCATTTTAGACAGTCTTAAGCCAAAATATCCCAAATATTTGAAAAATGAAACCTGCCTTGCCACGCCTCCATAGTCAAGCCCCTCCTCCCCGGGGAAGATGATCCACAGCCTGCGGCGGAGATCCTGAGCGCTGAAACTCATGATCTGTGCGGGAAACACCAGAACAACTCAGAGACTCGAGCTGTGCGGACGCCTGAAGCATTTAAAGAAATCACACGCTCCACAGCAACAGGTTAAACCTGCCTCTGGATCAGAGCGTCTGTTATACATACAGTCAAACCAAAAATTATTCACACACCAGATGTCATTTTCTACTAGTGGGTGCAGGACACTATAGTTCATTTATGTAAGCGAGGAGAGAAAACTGTGACATATTATACCCAAAACGTCTTCATACCAGTAAAACTGATACAAATTTGGGCCCGAAATGATTCAGACACGTTGACCTGAGCATGTTTTGCTTCAGTGTTTTTTCTTCAATTGACCTGTCGGTAAGCCCCGCCCCCCTTAGTTACCGTTGCTAACTCGGACAAACAAACGAAAACCTTATCCTGAGATGTTTTTAGACACAGAATGTAGCGTATATCCCGTCTGAATGATGGACAAACTTTACTGATGGTTTATCAAGTTTATTGCGTCGTTTTTTTCACTCAAAAAATCATCAGCTGAACAAACAAAGCATAAGTGCGCTTTACCGTCTCATTCACAAACTCTCTCTCTCCGTGACATTACCATTAACATACACAGCAAATTACACAAAAACACTCACAGTAAACAAACATAATAAGACCTTTTGTCTTTTCGGGGGTGCAGTTAATAACTGGTGAACTTTGTATCTGCAAAACAACTCAGATAAACTGCGTGCGAGCTCTCCCTTTACTTGCTCTCCGGTCCCAGCGCAACTGATACTCAACTGCCATTGGCTCATCTGCGTTCGATGGGAGGGGCTTACCGATAGGTCAATTGCTAATGCGACCTTTTAAACCACAGACTGAACAAAATGAAGCATTCCTTGGTCATTGGTTGACCTAAATTGGTATTACCGGTAAGCCCCTCCCCTCAAAAGTAGGTGAGTTGAATAGGAGTTGCACTGGGACCGGAACTCGGACATCTTTAGGTTTCAGCGCCTTAGAGAAACACTGGAAAATCCGACGCTCTCATCGGTTTGATGGTGTTTATGGTCAAACGATGTGCCTGAGGGACTGTAACTCCGCCTCCAGGTGTCCTGAGAGGATCTTCTGGTTGTCAAACTCTCTTTAAGTCACGATTAAAGTCCCTGCTAACGTACAAACCGAAATAACTAACGGTTCTCACGTCATGTAACGTTAACAGTGTAGGTCAAAAACACATAAACGAAGGTCTACTGGTGCGTTCTGGGATGTTCGTGTTTACGACATCATGTGCGTTCAATTCTGTTTGGTCGGATCAAGATGGCGGTGAGTACCTTTTTTTGATGAATTTCACGAAGATACAGCAAGCAGGGTTCCCACTCTTTCATGAACACCAGATTCAAGGACTTTTTAAAGCACCTTTTATTTTAAATCAAGCACAATAAATACAATAAAGGTGTGTGTGTTACTGCCAATATATCAAACACCTCCTGTACCTGTGTTTATCATTAATGCAGTAACGCTAAAGCACACACTGACAACTAAAATACAATTTCCAATGAGGAAAAATTAGCAATTTTACAAAATCCAATGAGGAAAGCGGCTGGTGTAGAAGAGCGAGCGAGTTTTAACGAGAGATGCAGTTTGCAGCTCTTATTCCTGCTTTTAACATTTATTTCACACTAGTTGTAGTTTTCTTTTTTATAAATCATTACTTAATTAAAACATCAAAATATAGAGATAATATTGTATGCATGGATTTTCCAAGTAAATGAAAAGATATGGACAAGTTAATTGTTAGGCATTAAAAATATGCAAAATTATTTATTAAATCAACTGTACATGTACCTTTTAAAAATCAATTTGAAGGCTTTTAAGACCTGCAAACATATATTAATAAACATATATAATCGCTGTCGTTATAACGGCCCATTTCAAATGTTCACGTGCTTTTCTTCTTTTTCTTTTTTGAGCGGTGATGAAATATTGCTATATCCAGCATTTCAGTAATTAAAGTCTAGATCTTTAAAATGTATCCAAATTACAGCAAAGTGCAACCGTACGGTGGCCTGCAGGGGTCAAAAAGGATATAAACAGTGCATTTTGAAGAGATCTCATCTTGAAAACTCAGAGATGTGGATTCGGATGCCAATTAAATGACCACATGACCTTGGTGTTTGTCTAAAAACTGTGGGTAATTGGGCCGGGGATTTTTAATGCGGACGGTGGGAGAAAAACACTGACATTCTGGATTCAGACGGCAATAAAATCTCCGACTAGCCCCTGTAAATGATGAAAATACCTTACGACCCCACGAGAAACAATTACCATCCGAATAGGGCTTTAGACAGTAGATGGCGCTTATGGAACCGCAGAAATATATTGAAATAGCTTCCTCCAGTAATGCGGTTTTGTTCTGGCTTTGGCAGCGCATGAAGGCCAATGTTTGTAATAGCACATGCTACTCTAACAAAATGCAGTTCATGCTTAATTCAAGCACTTTCAAGGACCTATGTTTGTTTT
>JARQWZ010005039.1:0-77500 GCA_033150135.1 Gobio occitaniae
GACCAGGTGGTGAACCTGCAAGCGCTGCCTTTGGAGGAGGCAGACCCAGCCTTGGCATTGCTCTGTCCAGTACGCGCCCTCCGCGCCTACGTAGACATGACGCAATGTTCAGGACCTCAGACCAGCTCTTTGTCTGTTATGGTGGAGAGCGGAAGGGAAGTGCTCTCTCAAAGCAAAGGCTGTCTCACTGGATAGTGGACACCATTGCTTTGGCTTACCAGCAGCAAGGCCGACCATGTCCCCTTGGTGTGAAGGCACACTCCACCCGGAGTGTGGCCTCCTCTTGGGCTCTGGCGCATGGCGCCTCGCTAGCAGACATCTGCAGAGCTGCAGGCTGGGCGACACCCAACACATTCGCCAGATTCTACAATCTCCGAGTGGAGCCAGTGTCCGATTATGTACTCGCCCCCCCATGTGCATGGTTCCCTCCGGCGACACCCCACATGTGTATTTCACCGTAAGTCTCCGCAGTGAGCGGGTTTCTTCCCTTGGCGTGTCCCCGCCACCCCTAGGGTTAAAAATCCACCTTCGGCTGGTACCCTAGAGATCTTCCATATGCAGCCCTTAGCGGGTTATATGTGTCTCTTAAGTCCTCCCCACGGGTAGGCATTTTGGCATTCCCTCACTGGGATATGCTTCGCAGTGTACCTTGGTATTCCTGTGTTAAGTGGGAGTCCTTCGTCCGTATTTGTCTTACGACAGGGTACTCACACTTACGCAGGGCGCTGGAAGACAGCTGAGTGGCGGGATTATATTGGGACCCCCATTCGTTAGTCACTAACGTTACGTCGTAGTGACTGAACGAAAGGGAACGTCTCGGTTACGGATGTAACCCTCGTTCCCTGAGGAGGGAACGGAGACGTAACGTCCCCTTGCCACATCAGCTGTGCTACCTGGAACGCAGGAGTTCAGTCTTGGCTCCTCAAGCAGGTAACATAATGCGATATTGCCTCGTACTTCCTTATATACTCACGCGGTGAGGCGGAGTTACGTATGCAAATTCCGCATGCCCCATGGCATTGGCACGCCATTGGGCGTTTTCTCTAAACTCGAAGTTGATAGGCTTCTAAGCGAAACCCCCATTCGTTAGTCACTAACGTTACGTCTCAATTCCCTCCTCAGGGAACGAGGGTTACATCCGTAACTGAGACGTTCTCAATCTTGAAATTTCTATATATTCGCATAAACTTGTTCTGATATTTCATCAGTAGTTCTTTTTGAACATATTTATGGCCTAAGGGTTTTTGAACTTCAACTTTATATACAAACTCATACACTCCTTCTGAAGTTTTATTAGACTGAGAGAGTAGTCCACATTTGACCTATTGAACGCATTTCTCAACAAAGAATCCTTATGATTGAACTTTCTATAAATACTCAAAGACTTCTTCTGATGTTTCATTAGTAGCTCAAGTATGACCTCTAATACTTATTTCCGGCCAAAGGGTCTTTGAGTTTTCACTTTGAATACATACCTTCCTTTTGTTGATTCATCAGCCAGACAGTAATGAAAAAGTGCATAGCTTATATTGATCAGTAGTCAAAATAGGAGTTCTCCTTTTTGACATATTGAACTTATTTATGGTCAAATAGTTTTCGGTCTTGAAATTTCTATACATACTCATAGATTCCTTCTGATGTTTCATCAGTCGTTCAGGTATGACATTTTGAACATATTTATGACCTAAGAGTCTTTGAACTTCAACTTTATATACAAACTCATACACTCCTTCTGAAGTTTTTATTAGACTGACAGTAGTCCACATTTGACCTATTGAATGCATTTCTGGACAAAGAGTTTCTCAATCTCGAAATTTCTATACAAATTCATTGATTCCTTCTGATGTTTCATCAGTAGTTCAAGTATGACATTTTGAACATATTTATGGCCTAAGAGTCTTTTAACTTCAAATTTATATACAAACTCATACACTCCTTCTAAAGTTTTATTAGACTGAGAGTAGTCCACATTTGACCTATTGAACACATTTCTCCACAAAGAATCCTTATTATTGACCTTTCTATAAGTACTGAAAGACTTCTTTTGATGTTTCATCAGTAGTTTAAGTATGACCTCCAGTACTTATTTCCGGCCAAAGGGTCTTTGAACTTTAACTTTGAATACATACTCTCCTTTTGATGTTTCATTATCCAGACAGTAGTCCGTATTTGACCTATTGGACTAATTTATGTCCAAAGAGTTCTCAATCTTGAAATTTCTATACATTCTCATAGACTTTTTGTGATGTTTCATCAGTAGTTCAAATATGACTTTTTGAACATATTTATGGCATAAGGGCCTTTGAACTTCAACTTTATATACAAACTCATAAATTCCTTCTGAAGTTTTATTAGACTGAGAGTAGTCCACATTTGACATATTGAATGCATTTCTGGACAAAGAATCCTCAAGAATGAACTTTCTATACATTCTCATAGACTTCTTCTGACGTTTCATCAGTAGTTAAAGTAGGACCTTTTGAACATATTTATGGTAAAAGAATCTTTGAACTTAAATTTTAGATACTCATACACTCTTCAGATATTTTATCAGACTGAGAGAAGTCTAAATTGACCTATTGAACTTATTTATGGCCAAAGAATCCTTAATATTGAACCTTCTATACATTCTCATAGACTTTTTCTGATTTTTCATCAGTTGTTCAAATATGACTTTTTGAACATATTTATGGCCTAAGGGTCTTGGAACCTCAACTTTATATACAAACTCATACACTCCTTCTGAAGTTTTATTAGACTGGGAATAGTCCACATTTGACCTATTGAACGCATTTCTGGACAAAGAATCCTTAATATTGAACCTTCTATACATTCTCATAGACTTTTTCTGATTTTTCATCAGTTTTTCAAATATGACTTTTTGAACATATTTATGGCCTAAGGGTCTTGGAACTTCAACTTTATATACAAACTCATACACTCCTTCTGAAGTTTTATTAGACTTAGATTAGTCCACATTTGACCTATTGAACGCATTTCTCGACAAAGAATCCTTATTATTGAACTTTCTATAAATACTCAAAGACTTCTTCTGATGTTTCATTAGTAGCTCAAGTATGACCTCTAATACTTATTTCCGGCCAAAGGGTCTTTGAATTTTCACTTTGAATACATACCCTCCTTGTTGTTTCATCAGCCAGACAGTAATTAACAAGTGCATAGCTTATATTGATCAGTAGTCAAAATAGGAGTTCTACTATTTGACATATTGAACTTATTTATGGTCAAATAGTTTTCGGTCTTGAAATTTCTATACATACTCATAGATTTCTTCTGATGTTTCATCAGTGGTTCAGGTATGACATTTTGAACATATTTATGATCTAAGAGTCTTTGAACTTCAACTTTATATACAAACTCATACACTCCTTCTGAAGTTTTATTAGACTGACAGTAGTCCACATTTGACCTATTGAATGCATTTCTGTACAAAGAGTTTCTCAATCTCGAAATTTCTATACAAACTCATTGATTCCTCCTGATGTTTCATCAGTAGTTCAAGTATGACTTTTTGAACATATGTATGGCCTGAGAGTCTTTTAACTTTAAATGTATGTACATTCTTATATACTCCTGAAGTTTTGTTATACTGAGAATAGTCCAAATTTGACCTATTGAACGTATTTCTCGACAAAGAATCCTTATTAATGAACTTTCTATACATACTCAAAGACTTCTTCTGATGTTTCATTAGTAGCTCCAGTATGACCTAGTTATTTCCGGCCAAAGGGTCTTTGAACTTTAACTTTGAATACCTACCTTCCTTTTGATGTTTCATTAGCCAGATAGTAGTCAGTATTTGACCTATTGAACTTATTTATGGCCCAAGAGTTCTCAATCTTGAAATTTCTATATATTCGCCTAGACTTTTTCTGATATTTCATCAGTATCTCTTTTTGAACATATTTATGGCCTAAGGGTTTTTGAACTTCAAATTTATATACAAACTCATACATTCCTTCTAAAGTTTTATTATACTGAGAGTAGTCCACATTTGACCTATTGAACGCATTTCTCCACAAATAATCCTTATTATTGACCTTTCTATAAATACTGAAAGACTTCTTCTGATGTTTCATCAGTAGTTCAAGTATGACCTCTAGTACTTATTTCCGGCCAAAAGGTCTTTGAACTTTAACTTTGAATACATACTCTCCTTTTGATGTTTCATTAGCCAAACAGTAGTCCGTATTTGACCTATTGGACTAATTTATGTCCATAGAGTTCTCAATCTTGATATTTCTATACATTCTCATAGACTTTTTCTGATGTTTCATCAGTAGTTCAAATATGACTTTTTGAACATATTTATGGCATAAGGGCCTTTGAACTTCAACTTTATATACAAACTCATACATTCCTTCTGAAGTTTTATTAGACTGAGAGTAGCCCACATTTGACATATTGGGCCCTATTCTAACGATCTGAAACGCAAGTGTCAAAGCGCGAAGCGCAGGTAACTTTGTGGGCGGGTCTCGGCGCTGTTGCTATTTTCCCGGCGGGATAAATGGCTCTTGCGCCCGGCGCAAATCTAAAATGGGTTGGTCTGAAGTAGCTTCATTATTCATAGGTGTGGTTTGGGCGTAACGTGAATAAACCAATCAGAGCGTCATCCAACATTCCCTTTAAAAGCAGGTGCGCAAGTTCCATTATGGATTGCTATTATTATGGCGTAGCCTATTTACCAGGCGCACGCCAGGAGCGGTTCACAGCCGAGGAGACTGATGTTCTTGTAAGAGCAGTGAAAGACAGAGAAGTGAAGTTGTAATGTTGTACATTATGGTAAAGGTGATTTCACAGTCTTTTTTTTTTCAGTCTTTCAGTCTTTTCAGTTTTTCAGTCGATTTTTTTTCCTGGTTCTTGACGGACAAACCAATTTGTCAGATGTCCTTATATATGTCTTGCCACTATTGGGCAAACATGTCTTATCCTTAATTATTACAATTAGCCTGAATAATTTGTAAGCTAGATTTATGCCTATTTTTTCACATCTTCGTTGCACACCACAATGATTTCCGTCATCTCATGTGTTAATATTTTTTTAGTGTAACAATTTATGATTTGCAAAAATAACTGTTGCATCTGTGTAGATTACATGAGCAAAGTGTATGCGCGTTGTGCACGCTATACATTATGGTCAAGCATGCGCCCTTAAAATAGCATAATGAACAACGCGCAACGCGCCACTGACTTTAGACTAGGTTTTTTCTGGTCAGTGGCGCAATTGTTTAATGGAACAGCAAAATAGCACCAGGGATTGTTTGCGCCGGAACACGCCTCCTTTTTTGCGCTGAACCGCCCAGGGAGCGCAAGTTCATTCACTAGTTTAGCGACGTGCTTCTGTGGAGGGAAAAGCGCGCTTTGCGCGGGTGCAAAATAGGAATGACACATGCGTCGGTGTACAAAGTCAATTGCGCTGGGTGCAAGATAGGGCCCATTGAATGCATTTCTGGACAAAGAATCCTCAAGAATGAACTTTCTATACATTCTCATAGACTTCTTCTGACGTTTCATCAGTAGTTAAAGTAGGACCTTTTGAACATATTTATGGTAAAAGAATCTTTGAACTTAAATTTTAGATACTCATACACTCTTCAGATATTTTATCAGACTGAGAGAAGTCCGCATTTGACCTATTGAACTTATTTATGGCCAAAGCATCCTTAATATTGAACCTTCTATACATTCTCATAGACTTTTTCTGATTTTTCATCAGTTATTCAAATATGACGTTTTGAACATATTTATGGCCTAAGGGTCTTGGAACCTCAACTTTATATACAAACTCATACACTCCTTCTAAAGTTTTATTAGACTGGGAGTAGTCCACATTTGACCTATTGAACGCATTTCTGGACAAAGAATCCTTAATATTGAACCTTCTATACATTCTCATAGACTTTTTCTGATTTTTCATCAGTTTTTCAAATATGACTTTTTGAACATATTTTATGGCCTAAGGGTCTTGGAACTTCAACTTCATATACAAACTCATACACTCCTTCTGAAGTTTAATTAGACTGAGATTAGTCCACATTTGACCTTTTGAACGCATTTCTCAACAAAGAATCCTTATTATTGAACTTTCTATAAATACTCAAAGACTTCTGATGTTTCATTAGTAGCTCAAGTATGACCTCTAATACTTATTTCCAGCCAAAGGGTCTTTGAATTTTCACTTTGAATACATACCTTCATTTTATTGTTTCATCAGCCAGACAGTAATGAACAAGTGCATAGCTTATATTGATCAGTAGTCAAAATAGGAGTTCTCCTATTTGACATATTGAACTTAATAATGGTCAAATAGTTTTCGGTCTTGAAAATTTCTATACATACTCATAGATTCCTTCTGATGTTTCATCAGTGGTTCAGGTATGACATTTTGAACATATTTATGACCTAAGAGTCTTTGAACTTCAACTTTATATACAAACTCATACACTCCTTCTGAAGTTTTATTAGACTGACAGTAGTCCACATTTGACCTATTGAATGCATTTCTGGACAAAGAGTTTCTCAATCTCGAAATTTCTATACAAACTCATTGATTCCTCCTGATGTTTCATCAGTAGTTCAAGTATGACTTTTTGAACATATTTATGGCCTGAGAGTCTTTTAACTTTAAATGTATGTACATTCTAATATACTCCTGAAGTTTTGTTATACTTAGAATAGTCCACATTTGACCTATTGAACACATTTCTCGACAAAGAATCCTTATTACTGAACTTTGTATACATACTCAAAGACTTCTTCTGATGTTTCATTAGTAGCTCCAGTATGACCTAGTTATTTCCGGCCAAAGGGTCTTTGAACTTTAACTTTGAATACCTACCTTCCTTTTGATGTTTCATTAGCCAGACAGTAATTCCGTATTTGACCTATTGAACTTATTTATGGCCCAAGAGTTCTCAATCTTGAGATTTCTATATATTCACATAGAATTTTTCTGATATTTCATCAGTAGTTCTTTTTGAACATATTTATGGCCTAAGGGTTTTTTGAACTTCAAATTTATATACAAACTCATACACTCCTTCTGAAGTTTTATTAGACTGAGAGTAGTGCACATTTGACCTATTGAACGCATTTCTCAACAAAGAATCCTTATTATTTAACTTTCTATAAATACTCAAAGACTTCTTCTGATGTTTCATCAGTAGCTCAAGTATGACCTCTAATACTTATTTCCGGCCAAAGGGTCTTTGAATTTTCACTTTGAATACATACCTTCCTTTTGTTGTTTCATCAGCCAGAAAGTAATGAACAAGTGCATAGCTTATATTGATCAGTAGTCAAAATAGAAGTTCTCCTTTTTGACATATTGAACTTATTTATGGTCAAATAGTTTTCGGTCTTGAAATTTCTATACATACTCATAGATTCCTTCTGATGTTTCATCAGTGGTTCAGGTATGACATTTTGAACATATTCATGATCTAAGAGTCTTTGAACTTCAAATTTATATACAAACTCATACACTCCTTCTGAAGTTTTATTAGACTGACAGTAGTCCACATTTGACCTATTGAACGCATTTCTCGACAAAGAATCCTTATTACTGAACTTTCTATACATACTCAAAGACTTCTTCTGATGTTTCATTAGTAGCTCCAGTATGACCTAGTTATTTCCGGCCAAAGGTTCTCTGAACTTTAACTTTGAATACCTACCTTCCTTTTGATGTTTCATTAGCCAGATAGTAGTCCGTATTTGACCTATTGAACTTATTTATGGTCCAATAGTTCTCAATCTTGAAATTTCTATATATTCGCATAGAATTTTTCTGATGTTTCATCAGTAGTTCTTTTTGAAAATATTTATGGCCTAAGGGTTTTTGAACTTCAAATTTATATACAAACTCATACACTCCTTCTAAAGTTTTATTAGACTGAGAGTAGTCCACATTTGACTTATTGAACGCATTTCTCCACTAAGAATCCTTATTATTGATCTTTCTATAAATACTGAAAGACTTCTTCTGATGTTTCATCAGTAGTTCAAGTATGACCTCTAGTACTTATTTCCGGCCAAAGGGTCTTTGAACTTTAACTTTGAATACATACTTTCCTTTTGATGTTTCATTAGCCAGACAGTAGTCCGTATTTGACCTATTGGACTAATTTATGTCCAAAGAGTTCCCTTTCGAGGGAACTTCACACTGCGTCCACTAGGGACAGCTTTGGGAACGCCCACAGCGTGATAGCGTCTGATGCACGTCAACTCAGCCAATGGCGAGAGTGAGCGTCACGGGCGGGTGACGTCACGTCCAGGAAAGGATAAATATACATCCGGTCTGAATCGCACTTCAGCTTTTCTGCCTCAGCTAAGCGATCTGTGTGAAAACTGTCTCTGTCTATTTATTGTTGTCCGTCAAAAGCACAATAATTCTCAGTTTTAAAATGGCGAATGCATCAGTATTCAAACAGTGTACTCCTCCGTGTTCCCGTTTCCTTACGGGTGGAGATACACATGATTTGTGTGTGATGTGTTTGGGAGTGGAGCATGCTCTGTCAGCCTTCGAGGGGGCTGAGTGTGAGCATTGTGAGAAGCTGCCGCTTCGCATGCTCCACTCCCACCTGTCACTCTTCGAGAAGGGTGATCAGGATCGCGTTCCCTCGGGTTCTGGACCCGCTGCTGCCGAGGCACTGCGGAGAAGGACATCATGGGGATCGCAGATGGATCTCTCGGCGGGGTTTGAGTCGGGCACGAGCGCTCTTTCTCTGCCTTCACCCGAGAGATCTGTCGCTCAATCGCTGGTGTCGGAAGCCCGCGCTGCGGCTTCTGCCGCCCAGAGTGAGAGCCCGTCGCTTCAACACTCCAGCTCTGAGGAGGTGGATGTGTTGAGCGTCGGATTAGGGGAAGATGATTCGCCATCTCTTTCCCCCGCACATGAAGAGCTGGTGGAGGTGATTACTCGCGCTGTGGCGAAGTTAAATATTGATTGGCCAGCCGAGAAACAAGGCGCTCGTCCGAAAAGCAAATTAGACAAGCGCTTTTTGACGTCAAATGTGTCACCTTCACCACGGGGTCTTCCTTTCTTTCCTGATTTACACAGTGAGCTGTGTAGATCATGGAAGAAACCATATTCATCACGTCTTTTCAGCCCTCAAGTAAAAACATATAGTGATATAAGTGGGCTGAAAGAATATGGTTATGGGGCGATGCCTAAAGTGGATCAGACGCTGGCTAGTTATCTGTCCCCTGCGTCGGCATCGTCCCTGAAGGCCCCCACGCTCCCCACTAAACCATTAAAGACAACATCAGGGCTAGTGGGGAAAGCGTACATGGCAGCAGGGCAGGCTGGTGCGTGTTTGCATACAATGAGTATTTTGCAAGCGTACCAGGCTGAACTGCTGGGGGATTTGGATGGCGGTGAAACAGTGAGCCCTAAGGCAGTTTGCGAACTGCGTCGGGCCACAGATTTATCTCTGAGAGCCACCAAGGAGACCGCTAGAGCTATTGGGCGGTCTATGGCAGCCTTGGTGGCGACAGAGAGACATCTGTGGCTCAGTTTATCTGATATTAAGGATAAAGACAGGGCTTTTCTCCTTGATGCGCCAGTTGAACCCGCTGGTCTGTTCGGCGACGCTGTAAATGAAGTCGTCGACAGATTTCAGGAGAATAAAAAACAAGCAGAGGCTTTTAAAAAATATCTCCCGCGCCACCACCAACCCTCTGGGGCTGCTGGGCATGAGCAGCCCCAGCCGTCTAGCTCTTCGTACAGGCAGCAGCAAAAAGAGAGTGTCGCATCTCGTCATCCACCTCAGAGATACGGTGGGCCAGGTCGGCACTCTCAGCCGAAGCCTTCTAAGCCGAAGACCGACCTGAGGGTCGTGCTTCAGGCGAAGAAGGCTTCAGGCCAAAAGAGGTCCTGACGCCAGCAGAGTCAGGTCTCCGAGGGCGCCCCCCCACGGGGTGGATTGGTGTTCACCTCAGTATACGGTGCCCACTCTACTTCGTTGCCCTCAGGGGACCGTTCTGCCAACCCCGCCACCCTTGGTGCTTCGGGGCGCAGCGGTTTCCAGCGAGCTCGTGACTCGCTTCCACAGGACAAGGTGTCACACTCGCAGCCTCTAATGAGGTTAGAAACGCAGCCAGATCGGTTAGGTGCTGCCAGTACGCTTCAGGCCGCCGAGATGGTTGCAGTGGAAATATCAGAGACCAGCCTCGAGAGGCTGGTTCCCGTAGTAGATTTTCTGTCAGAATGGAAACGTCTACCAAATATATCGCTATGGGTCCTGCAGACGGTAGAAAAGGGGTACAGAATTCAGTTTGGGTTCCACCCACCTCGTTTCAACGGAGTGCTGGTAACATCAGTACGTAATGGAACAGGAAGTAGAAACCTTGTTAAAAAGGAGGCTATAGAACAGGTCCCTGTACAGAACAGAGAGTCGGGTTTTTACAGCCGGTACTTCTTAGTTCCAAAAAAGGATGGAGGGTTGCGCCCCATATTAGATCTTCGTCGTCTGAATTGTACGGTCAGAAAACTAAAATTCAAGATGCTGACGCTAAGTCAGATTGTGACCCAATTCAGATCCGAGGATCGGTTTGTCACAATAGATCTGAAGGACGCATACTTCCATGTCTCCATCCTTCCACAACACAGGAAGTTCCTGAGGTTCGCTTTCGGGGGCAAAGCGTACCAGTATCGGGTTCTTCCATTTGGTCTAGCTCTCTCACCCCGCACGTTCACAAAATGCGTAGATGCAGCTCTGGCCCCGCTCAGGCTGCAGGGCATACGCATTCTGAACTATATAGACGACTGGCTGATTCTGGCACAGTCGCAGGAGATGGCGGTTCGGCATCGAGATGTCGTCCTCGCGCATATTCAAAATTTGGGGTTGAGGCTGAACACGAAGAACAGTGTGCTTTCTCCAGTACAGAGGACCACTTTTCTAGGCATGGTTTGGGATTCCGTAGCAATGCGGGCAGTGCTTTCACCCACGCGCATTGCTGCAATTCTGTCAGCTGTAAAGAGAGTCAAACTAGGCCAGTCAATCACTGTCAAGCAGTTTCAAAAGTTTCTGGGGTTAATGGCAGCGGCGTCCAACGTGATTCCTTTTGGCCTGCTGTACATGAGGCCCTTACAGTGGTGGCTCAGGACCAGAGGGTTTTCCACGAGGGGGAACCCTTTCGTATGATCAAGATCACGCGGCGGTGTCTCCGCGCCTTGGTCATATGGAAGAAAGCCTGCTTCCTGTCCCAGGGTCCGGTGTTGGGGCCACAATGTCGTAGAGTCACCCTGACGACAGATGCCTCTCTCACGGGGCTGGGGAGCGGTAATGGAAGGCCGCTCAGCTCAGGGTCTGTGGGGGGACCATCATCTTTCGTGGCACATCAACTGCCTGGAGATGATGGCAGTCTTCAATGCGTTGAAGTTCTTCCTCCCGGACCTGAGGGGCCATCATGTGTTGGTCCGTTCGGACAACACATCGGTGGTTTCCTATGTAAATTGTCAGAGGGGTCTGCGTTCGTCTACTGTGCAAGCTAGCGCACCAGATCCTCCTGTGGTCTCTGGGGAAGTTACTCTCCTTGAGAGCAATCTTTATCCCGGGGGCCCAGAATATAGGAGCGGACATCCTGTCGAGACAGGGGCTGAGGCCAGGGGAATGGAGACCTCACCCCGAGGTGGTGAAGCTCATTTGGGAGATTTACGGCCAGGCGGAAGTGGATCTGTTTGCGTCTCAGAATACGACGCACTGTCCACTCTGGTTCTCTTTGACACATCCAGCTCCTCTGGGACTGGATACCATGGTACAGACGTGACCAAGGCGGCGTCTGTAGGCATTTCCCCCAGTTGTTCTGCTCCAGGGAGTTCTGGAGAAAGTTCGCCGGGAGGGGATAAGTCTACTGCTAGTAGCTCCTTACTGGCCGAGCCGGATTTGGTTCTTGAACCTCGTAACACTGCTCGATGGCTCACCTTGGAAGATTCCGATCAGGAGGGATCTTCTATCTCAGGCGGAGGGCTCAATATTTCACCCCTGCCCAGAAATGTGGAACCTGTGGGTTTGGCCGCTGAGGGGGCCGAGCTCATAGAGTCTGGTCTCTCTACCGAGGTAGTGGAGACCATTCTTAGCTCCAGAGCTCCATCCACGAGGAGACTATATGCCCTGAAGTGGATGTTGTTCACTTCTTGGTGTCAAGAACGACAATTAGATCCAGTCAACTGCCCTGTTGGTTCAGTGCTAGATTTTCTACAAGAGCGATTCTCTTCTGGGTTGACCCCTGCTACACTAAAGGTGTATGTTTCATCTATTTCTGCTTACCATGCCCATGTGGATGGTATTACTGTGGGGAGGAACCCGTTGGTAACTCGTTTCCTTCGTGGCACTAAGAGGCTGAGGCTTGCGGTGCGCACTAGAGTTCCTACTTGGGATTTGGCTATAGTGTTGGAAGGTTTATCTGCGGCTCCGTTCGAGCCACTTGACATCATCTCAGAAAAGTTTCTGACTCTGAAAACCATCTTCCTTCTTGCCATCTCTTCTATTAAGAGAGTAGGAGACCTTCAGGCCTTATCAATATCCCCTTCGTGCTTGGAGTTTGCACCAGGGATGGTTAAAGCTTTCCTTTACCCTAGATTAGGGTATGTTCCGAAGGTGTTAACCAATGTTCCACGGCCTATAGTGCTGCAAGCTCTCTGTCCTCCTCCATTTGTTAATCCAGACCAGGAAAGATTGAACCTTATTGAAATGTCCAGTGCGAGCACTGGATGCTTATGTCCACAGAGCTGCCCTGTGGAGGAAAGCAGATCAATTGTTTGTTTGTTTTGGACCTCAGAACAGGGGTCTCCCTGCGTCCAAACATACAATGAGCAAGTGGATAGTCGAGGCTATCTCACTGGCTTATGGGTCTTCTGATCAGCAGTGTCCCTTAGCTGTCAAAGCCCACTCTACTAGGAGTATGGCATGGTATCAGGGGTTTCCCTCAAAGAAGTCTGCGATGCGGCCGGTTGGTCCTCGCCTCTTACGTTTTTTGAGATACTATGATCTTGACCTGGAATGTGCTCCAGGTTCTTCAGTGCTCCTGTCTTGAATATGCCAAAGTTTCACACGACAGGCATTTGGTTTTATGTCGTTTTGGTATTTCGTTCCCAAAGCTGTCCCTAGTGGACGCAGTGTGAAGTTCCCTCGAAAGGGAACGTCTCAGGTTATGACTATAACCATAGTTCCCTGAGAAGGGAACGAAACACTGCGTCCCTTTGCCATACTCCCTGCTTCCCTGTGATCCCTTGCTTCGGCAGTTTAGCTGAAGTGCGATCGGACCGGATGTATATTTATCCTTTCCTGGACGTGACGTCACCCGCCCGTGACGCTCACTCTCGCCATTGGCTGAGTTGACATACGTGCATCAGATGCTATCACGCTGTGGGCGTTCCCAAAGCTGTCCCTAGTGGACGCAGTGTTTCGTTCCCTTCTCAGGGAACTATGGTTATAGTCATAACCTGAGATGTTCTCAATCTTGAAATTTCTATATATTCGCATAGAATTTTTCTGATATTTCATCAGTAGTTCTTTTTGAACATATTTATGGCCTAAGGGTTTTTGAACTTCAAATGTATATACAAACTCATACACTCCTTCTAAAGTTTTATTAGACTGAGAGTAGTCCACATTTGACCTATTGGACGCATTTCTCCACAAAGAATCCTTTTTATTGACCTTTCTATAAATACTGAAAGACTTCCTCTGATGTTTCATCAGTAGTTCAAGTATGACCTCTAGTACTTATTTCCGGCCAAAGGGTCTTTGAACTTTAACTTTGAATACATACTTTCCTTTTGATGTTTCATTAGCCAGACAGTAGTCCGTATTTGACCTATTGGACTAATTTATGTCCAAAGAGTTCTCAATCTTGAAATTTCTATACATTCTCATAGACTTTTTCTGATGTTTCATCAGTAGTTCAAATATGACTTTTTGAACATATTTATGGCATAAGGGCCTTTGAACTTCAACTTTATATACAAACTCATACATCCCTTCTGAAGTTTAATTAGACTGAGAGTACTCCACATTTGACGTATTGAATGCATTTCTGGACAAAGAATCCTCAATAATGAACTTTCTATACATTCTCATAGACTTCTTCTGACGTTTCATCAGTAGTTAAAGTAGGACCTTTTGAACATATTTATGGAAAAATAATCTTTGAACTTAAATTTTAGATACTCATACACTCTTCAGATATTTTATCAGACTGAGAGAAGTCCGCATTTTACCTATTGAACGCATTTCTGGACAAAGAATCCTTCATCATCAAGAAACGTTTATACTCATAGACTTCTTCTGATGTTTCTTCAGTAGTTAAAGTATTACCTTTTGAAATTATTTCTGGCCAAAGGGTCTTTGAAACTCTAATTTTATATACATAATCTTTTGATGTTTCATTATCCAGACAGTAGTCCATATTTGACCTATTGAAATTATTTATGGCCAAAGAGTTCTTGTTATTGAAATTTCTATACAATCTTATAGACTTCTTCTGATGTTTCTTAAGTAGTTCAAGTAAGACTTTTTGAACATATTCATGGCCAAATAGACTTTAAACTTTAATTTCTTATACATGCTCACTGGGAGTAGTCCACATTTGACCTATTGAACGCATTTCTGGACAAAGAATCCTTAATATTGAACCTTCTATACATTCTCATAGACTTTTTCTGATATTTCATCAGTTGTTCAAAAATGACTTTTTGAACATATTTATGGCCTAAGGGTCTTCGAACTTCAACTTTATATACAAACTCATACACTCCTTCTGAAGTTTTATTAGACAGAGAGTAGTCCACATTTGACCTATTGAACGCATTTCTCAACAAAGAATCCTTATTATTGAACTTTCTATAAATACTCAAAGACTTCTTCTGATGTTTCATTAGTAGCTCAAGTATGACCTCTAATACTTATTTCCGGCCAAAGGGTCTTTGAATTTTCAATTTGAATACATACCTTCCTTTTGTTGTTTCATCAGCCAGACAGTAATGAACAAGTGCATAGCTTATATTGATCAGTAGTCAAAATAGGAGTTCCCTTTCGAAAGGGAACTCTCGCTGCGTCAGCTGACGCTACGGGGAACGCATCCAGCGTGACAGGTGTCTGAAGCTACTATCGAATCACGTCAATCCTATTGACCGGCGACAGCCCATGACGTCATCAATATGCGACCCGGAAGTATATAAGGGCGCCGTGCCAACACACACATCTTTCTCGTCTTCAGGGACTGTCTGTTTGAAGTGCTCTACGAGTTAAGGTAATACAAATTCATTATTTAATACACACGAGTGTGTATTTACTGCCTGGGAATCAAAAGCATGCACAGTCAGTTCATTTGAAGTTGTTTGTGTGTAAGTGTGAGCGGTTTTCAATCTGAGATCGCTCCACTCTAGTCTGGCTTTCTTCTTGAGGGAAGAGAGTTTGGCATCTGGGACTGGATGATGCTGTCCCGCTCATGCCGAGGCTGAGCGCTGGCATACATCATGGGTTTTCTCAGATGCAGCCGATCGCGCTTTAGAGGAGAGATCGCTCGTGATAGATTGCACGATCGATTTCTCCTTGGCCATAAACCATCAGCTGGTGAACCATCAGATGAGCCTACCATTCCTTCCTGATCTTCTTACAGAGATCGAGAGGGCATGGAAGAATCCATATTTGACCCAATATTCATCAACATCAGCGTTTTAACTTCGCTGATGTCGAGGGGATAGGGGAATATGGATATGTGTTGATGCTACAGATTGACGAGAAACGTTTGCAAACTTTTCTCGCATTTTGTTGGGCATCAACACTGAGAGCTCAAACTCTGCCATCTACCTCTCTAAATCATGTTGTGCTTTAATGGCAGGGCATACACGGCAGCTGGTCAGGCTGGTGCTGCTTTTCACACCATGGCTGTGTTTCAGGCGTACCAGGCAGATCTGCTGGGGGATCTCGATCAGGGGTAGGTTTTTTAACCCCTGATGCGGTGGTCGAACTGCGCCGCACCACAGGTCTAGCTCTCCGTGCCACCAATCAAAGCAGCTGCCGCAATCGGCTGATCGTGGGCGGCGATGGTGGCCTCAGAGAGACATCTGTGGTCGAACTCGGCGGATATCGGATCTTTCCTTTCTCCACGATTCGCCAGTTTTGCCTTGCAAACTTTTCAATAAAAGTTTGGAGAGGCGAAGGCGCGTTCGGCAGCGTTTAACCTGCGTACCGCTGAGATCCGGATCTGCTCCCAGGCGGGCGGGAGGGCCTGGCCCATCATGGCCTGAGGGCTGGAGACAGGGCCAGAGTACCAGTATTACCTGTTGTGCGCCCCCTCATAGGAGTAGGTCGCAGAAGAGGCCGGTCTCCCGTAGGAAGAAGGATCCCTCATAGTTTTTCTTCATAGAGCGTTTCTCCAGGCGCTTCTTACATCAGGCCTGGGACGGCCCGCCTTGACTTGATCAGTGAGAGCGCCCCTTTCAGGCATGCAAGGGCGGTAGAACACCGCGGTCATATGAGAACTGTGTGGTGAGTCTTCGCTCTACACGCCGCAGGTGAGAGTGGTCTATTTTGTGTGATAACACTAAAATATGTATTTCTTACAGACCTTTGTTCCCTGTGTAGAGTATGGGTTTACGCAACCATTAGGAAGGAGGAGTTAACTGAAGTTTCCCCTTGTAGGTGGCTTATTGCAGCACCCGGAGCTGGGCTGTGGAAGTGAGCATGTGTTGGCTTTCCCTTGGCGGTCAAGATATCGCGAGGCAGGCCACCGCTCATGGTATCATATGTATGTAATTAAGGCCTCCTCTCATTGTGAGAGTTGTGTTGAGGCCGCCGCTCATTTCTACTGAAATGTTAGCGGAGTACTAAGCGGTAGGACGTCCTTCTGGGAGAATGCTACCACTTAGGGTTTTTACTATGTGTCTTCGGTTCCCCTAAGCCACCGCAGGTTAGAGTAGTTTGTCTCTTCTAGAGTGTTTTTACTAGAGACTGACGCTGGAGCTTCAGTTGGGTATATTTGCTTAGTTGGCTAGGCTGTATGGATGTTGGAGGTGCGTTGCTGAGGCACTGTCACCTCTGGCTGTTCACTATGTGAATCTGAGCCTTTATACCATCCCTGTGTTTTCAGCCTCCTCTCATGTGAGAGTCGCTCGGACAGAGCCAGCCCGTTTTTGCTACTGTCTGGGTTCATAGCAGCTACGACCAGGTAGCTGCCTAAGAGGCATCCTGTGGGCAGCCCCAGTTTGTGTGAATTGGTGTGGTATGCTTCCCAGATACGTTGACTATTGTGAAGACTCGTTACCAGCTTGTAGGCTTTACAAAGCCTCCCTGAGGGCGAGTCCCCATAGCAGTGCAATGGGTAGTTATTAGTCAGCCAGTGGTCTAACTGTCAAGGGTTTCATAGCATTCAGTTGTAAACTTGCTACCAGGTGGTAGGCCTCACCAGGCCTCCTTGGAGGCGAGTTCCTGAGTGGGATACTCGGGGAGCTAGCATGGCTTGCTATCAGGTAGTAGGCCTCATCAGGCCTCCTTGAGGGCGAGGGCCGATGTGTGACATCGGTATGGCTAGCCTGACTGGCTATCAGATGGTAGGCCTCATCAGGCCCCCGTGAAGACGAGCCTCCAGGGTCTTCTTTGTTACTCTCACATTTTGCATGTTTGTTATCAGTTGGCAGGCCTCTCTAGGCCTCGCTGGAGGAGTGCTCTGAGTCTCAGTCACTTGACGGTTAGCATGGTAAAGTAAGTGCTAGCAGGTGGTAGGCCTCACTAGTAGGCTTGCTATCAGATAGAAGGCCTCGTCAGGCTTCTTTTCGAAGGTGAGCTCCCGGGGTAGGATACTCGGGCAGCTAGCATGACTTGCTATTAGGGTAGGCCTCACCAGGCCTCCCGGAGGGCAAGTATCGATGCAGGGCATCGGAATAACTAGCCCGGCTGGCTTTCAGGTTATAGGCCACAGTAAGCCTCCCTGACGGTCGGCTGTCAGGTGGAAGGCCTCAGCCAGGCCTCCCTGGAGGTGAGTACCGATGTGTGGCATCGGGTGTATTTTAGCTTGGCAGGCTATCAGGTGATAGGCCTCATCAGGCCTCCCTGATGGCAGGTACCGATGTTTGGCATTGAGGTAAAGCTAGCCTGGCCGGCTATCAGGTTATAGGCCATTGCGCTTCCCTGAGGGTCGGCTGTCAAGTGGAATGCCCACCAGGCCTCCTGGATAAGGCACGTTATCAGTTGGAAGGCCTCGCCAGGCCTCACTGGAGGTAAGTACCGATGTTCGTCACATCGGGACAGCTAGCCTGCCGGCTATCAGGTTGTAGGCCTAGTGACTGGCTTCCTTCGGATCCCCTAGCCACATTCCCTTAAAGGGACCCCTTCTGTTGAAGTAGTGGTCCCGGGCCTTTGAGCAGTCTAGATAGAACCTTACGCAGTTGCATTAAGGTTCCGTTTAGGTGTATAGCTTGGGCTATGACCGTAGGGAATGCTGTCGCTGACAGCCCAGTGTGACCTGAGGGGGAGTTGCTCAGGTTTTTCAGTTGAATTTACTTGTGTTGACAGTTGTCACTGCCAAATAGGCAGACACTCCCCTCAGCATGGCGGCGTGGGTATATCATTCCCCGTAGCGTCAGCTGACGCAGCGAGAGTTCCCTTTCGAAAGGGAACGTCTCAGGTTACATATGTAACCTCTGTTCCCTGAGAACAGGGAACGAAACGCTGCGTCTCGTTGCCATGCTTCAGGGCCTATCTGCCATACAGTCCCTTCAGACGAGAAGATGTGTATGTGTTGGCACGGCGCCCTTATATACTTCCGGGTCGCATATTGATGACATCATGGGCTGTCGCCTAGTCAGTAGGATTGACGTGATTCGATAGTAGCTTCAGACACCTGTCACGCTGGAGGCGTTCCCCGTAGCGTCAGCTGACACAGCGTTTCGTTCCCTATTCTCAGGGAACAGAGGTTACAAACGTAACCTGAGACGTTCTCCTATTTGACATATTTAACTTATTTATGGTCAAGTAGTTTTCGGTCTCGAAATGTCTATTCAAACTCATTGATTCCTCCTGATGTTTCATCAGCAGTTCAAGTATGACTTTTTGAACATGTTTATGGCCTAAGAGTCTTTTAACTTTAAATGTATGTACTGTAATAATTTCACTTTTGGGCCCAAACAAGGGACGCCAATTATGTAGTGATTTTACCTTCGTTCATTCAAGGACGTTAAGTAAGTTAGTGATTGGTACTCACGTCACAGCTGACGTTGTGATATTTGGATCACACGTCACTTAAGGTGTGGTTCTGAGTACATCAGATGGCCACCTTCCCCCTCTATTTGGGACACTAGTCAAGGTCTTTTACCTTGGCTCTGTGAAAACACTCCACACAGGAGGCTGTTCAATCATTTTAGATTGAATGTAAAGTGGGGAAAGTTGGTCAGCTGATTTATCTGAAAGATTGGTGAGATTTCTAACTTGTAGAGCCTTTTCTGTATTATCAGCACAAGTAAGACACAATTGTAATAAAATAGATTTTATTAACAAAAGATAAACAAGAATAACTAACACAACTACTAAATGAATACAATGAATGATAAAGGAATAAAGTGCATAAAATACATAAAATACATGTGATTAAGTTGAGTGTGGCTATGGAAGAGTTGCGTTATCTTATGGAAAGATAAACTGTTGTTTCTCTGAAACTAAGGTGAAGAACCTTATTATGCATCAAACAAATAAACGAAAGATTATTTGTTATTAACTAGCATCAGTTAAATTAACTCTAATGTAAATTAGAAAATCATATACTGATAATATACAACAATGCCAAGGTTTCTGGAAAGAGGTTTGGTTAAGTGATATTTACGTTCCACGTGGTTGAGTAAGCAGTCCGATGGAGGTGACTTCTTCCACTGGTTGTGCTGGTGACAAATGCAGTGGGAAAGGAGCTGGAATCCGTCTTGAACACAAAGATCTATGGGATGCTGATCTCCTGGAGCACCAAAGGGTCCTAAAATCTGGAACACGCAGATGAGGCCCTGAAGTAGGTGCAGAAGGTCCTTAATCTGGAACACGCAGATGAAAGAACCTCGAAGTGAAG
The DNA here is from genome assembly GCA_033150135.1 of Gobio occitaniae. Lineage (NCBI taxonomy): Eukaryota > Metazoa > Chordata > Actinopteri > Cypriniformes > Gobionidae > Gobio > Gobio occitaniae. Next base: position 20,077 of record JARQWZ010005039.1, read on the forward strand.
GTTTGCTCTCCTGAGCTTAACCTCGTTGCAAATGTCTCTGTGTGTCTTCTGACTCTGTGGGTTAGACACTCAGGACTTGGTCAATCCGCTTTGCTCTCTCTGGCATGGAGACTCGGGACGTGCTGTAGTCTCGCTGGACTAAAACTCTGAACGTAGTGGTTGTTAATGTCTCTTTCCTCACAGGCTGGAGGCTCAGAACGTGGTCATATCTGTTGCTGCCTCACAAGCTGGAGACTCAGATCCTTGGATCTTTTGTTGTCTCTCTGGATTAACCAGAGGCTCAGAACTTGGTGAACTGTTACAGTCTCATCCTTGCTGGGGAGACTCAGAAACTGTTGCTCTGTCACAATCTCTCTCAAGGAGAAATTCAGAACAAGGTGTGTCTGTTGAAAGGGTACCTTTATCCTTTTCTGAATAGGAGGAGACTGCAATTTGGCGCTTCTCCATTCCAGTGTTGCGATTGGCTGCTGGCATCAGAGGGGGTCCACAGTGAGACTCACCCTCCTTTCTCCTGTGGAACTCATTTGCATACTGTACACAGTTAGAAGTGTCTTTAAAGTTTACCATTGCATTTCTCACTTTCCAAACCACCATCAGAATACCCTTGGCAATATTCTAAACAAATAGAAACCAAACATGATGGGAAAAGATTTAACTGTTCATTCATTTGTTCATTAACAGCTGATTCTGTGTAATATGTTGGATTACAATAGCTGTCACTGAGAATACTTATTTCTCTGAATAAGTATGAAATAGATGTGTGTAGTTTACATCAGTCTTAAGGTTTCCAAACATAGTTATGACTGGATTTGGATAGATCATTTTGGTCTTTCTTTCACCCACTACTTCTGAGGTCCTGTGGAATTTTTATGGCAGTCATAGACCAGGACATTAGGGATGTGGGTGAAGGGCAGGTACTGCATTTGGGCCAATGAGATGTCTTGTCCTTCCTGAGCTTGGTACAAGAGCTGGTCTTTTTGGCCTCTAAGAGGTGTCTGGATGTTGTCATAGCATCTTATCTGATGGCGTTGGACAGTTTGTTTGTCTCAGTCTACCAAGATCCAATAAAAATGTAGCAAACCTTTGTCCTCTGTTATGGACAGAGAGTGGCCCGGCCATAAACTGGGCCCTGGAATGTGTTGTCCACTACAGTACATATTTATATACTCCTGAAGTTTTGTTAGACTGAGAATAGTCCACATTTGACCTATTGAACGCATTTCTCGACAAAGAATCCTTATTACTGAACTTTCTATAAATACTCAAAGACTTCTTCTGATATTTCATTAGTAGCTCCAGTATGACCTAGTTATTTCCGGCCAAAGGGTCTTTGAACTTTAACTTTGAATACCTACCTTCCTTTTGATGTTTCATTAGCCAGACAGTAGTCCGTATTTGACTTATTGAACTTATTTATGGCCCAAGAGTTCTCAATCTTGAAATTTCTATATATTTGCATAGACTTTTTCTGATATTTCATCAGTAGTTCTTTTTGAACATATTTATGGCCTAAGGGTCTTGGAACTTCAACTTTATATACAAACTCATACACTCCTGCTGAAGTTTTATTAGACTGAGTGTAGTCCACATTTGACCTCTTGAATGCATTTCTCAACAAAGAATCCTTATTATTGAACTTTCTATAAATACTTTCTGACTTCTTCTGATGTTTCATTAGTAGCTCAAGTATGACCTCTAATACTTATTTCCGGCCAAAGGGTCTTTGAATTTTCACTTTGAATACATACCTTCCTTTTGTTGTTTCATCAGCCAGACAGTAATGAACAAGTGCATAGCTTATATTGATCAGTAGTCAAAATAGCACACCACACCAATTTTTTGTATTAAATCCTCTTTAATCCTATCACATGGATTATAAAAGTTGATTATTCTTATACAGGGAGTGCAGAATTATTAGGCACGGTGATTTTCTGATCATATTTTTTTTCCAGGCACATTTGACCAATTCCAAACCACAGTAATCCTAATAACTACTATTGATTTAGTATTTAATAATGTATAAGTGATATATAATTGTTCATGAAGGCTGGAAATGAAAATCACCTTATATTCAGGTGTGCAGAATTATTAGGCATGTTTTCTTTTACAGATAAATTGAGCCAAAAAAGAGATTTAACTCAGACTGAAAAGTCAAAAAGTATTAAATGCCCATGAGAAGGATGCAATACTAATGCAATACTAGACATTGCAGTTAAGGCATGACCATTGGACAGTGAAATGCTCGTTGGGTCAGCAGGATCTGACAAAAACAGGTGGTGAAGAAAAGACACCTGTTAACTGCAAAAGAATTAAGAATTAAGGTGAAGAATTAAGGGTGAAACCATCAGGAACCCTTTAGTCTCCAGCGCCACCATTTTCCAAAGCTGCAACCTACCTGGAGTCTCCAGAAGTGCAAGGTGTCAGGATCTCAGAGACTTCAGTTAGGTAAAGAATCCTAAAAAATGACCCCCACTAGATAAGAATCACAAGCTGAAGTGTTGTAAAATACATGAAGAAGGTTTTTTTATAGGCTTTATGGACAGATAGGTTGAGAGTGACTCTTGAAGGACCAGCACCACATCCTCTAGTACCACTGTTTGAAGAATTCATCTTCCAGAATCTGGCAGTACGTTTTGGGAGTTCATTTTTAGTCCATCTCTGCAAAACGGACTTCAGGATGGACTAAAATGAACTCCCAAAACGTACTGCCAGATTCTGGAAGATGAATTCTTCAAACAGTGGTACTAGAGGATGTGGTGCTGGTCCTTCAAGAGTCACTCTCAACCTATCTGTCCATAAAGCCTATAAAAAAACCTTCTTCATGTACTTCATACTGTGGTTTGGAATTGGTCAAATGTGCCTGGAAAAAAAATATGATCAGAAAATCAACGTGCCTAATAATTCTGCACTCCCTGTATTCTGATTCCCTGTACATACCTCCTCTGCTATTGATTCAAGTTCCCCATTCACATCTATCTCCCTGAATTCTATTCCTTGTTTAACCCCTTTGTGTACAGAGATCGCCGACGGCCCCGCGTTTGATAGTGTTTACATTGATCGCTAGTTTACAATATCATTTTGTCAAGTAATAAGGTCAACCAGTGCATTGTTTGAAAGATAAGAGACTGCAGATTCGTATCTGTATAAGTATTATACAATCAAGATAACTTTGCAACGTTTTTTTGTCATTCTGTATGAATCTAAACAATGTGATATGACAACAAAGAGAGGGGGGTCCCTTACCTTTTTGTGCTTTGGAAATGTAATGTTTGGCAGAATAATGGTGACTTCGACCTTTTTTCCATGGGAAGAGTCCAGTGTACGATGTCCATAGTAAATATTTGTCCAAAAACAAGCAAACTGGTAAAAAAAAGCTATAGAACTTCTGTTGTTTACTTCCTGAAGTTTACTAATCACGAGGACGCTGTCCTGTTTATTTGATGAACTGTACGCATGAAGCGCATTATTCAATGAAATATAACGTATCAATGTATTTAGTAGAGTGTCTGGAACTGAATGAGAACCGCCCAGAAGATATCTGATGAAAACTAGCCACGCAATTTTAGAAAAGATTGAAAGATGACAGTCACTTTTTGTGACGCATGATTATCCACATGCAAATGTGTTTGGTAAAAAAAAAAAAAACAGCAATGGGAAAGTCTTGTGTTGTCATCTAACATGTAGTCTATGCAATAACGAATACGCCGATGTGTTGATTAGCATAAATCTCGCGAGTATCACATTGTATTTTTGTTTGCGTAACCATTTGCATCCTGGAAAATTACTCACGCACGCCCCTCGTGACGCATAGAGGATCCCTTGCTACACTTGCTCACTAGCGCTCGCTCTGTCAGCATTCGCCTGCAATGGATCCACGTCGAAGACAGAAGTTATTTTCTCCTGCTGCTGCATTGGAAGAACTTTTGCGAAGCAGTGATGAAGAAAATGTGTAATAATCAGAAGAGAGTGCTGTATCCAGCGTCGACTCTGAAGAAGAGGAAATGTTTTTGGAAGGTCTCGATCCTGTTTTAGATCGGTAAGTGTCTACATTTAGTATGTTTTTGTTGCTTTGTTTTGTAGTTTTGTGTTTCTACACTATTACGGCTTATTAGTACATTCAAGTACCGCAAAATTCCTTTTTTATTCAAGTTCTGAGTTAGAAGCTAGTGATGTAAGTTGTAACAATGTATCGTGGATAGTGAAAATCTGTATTGTGTATATTTCACCCAAAATAAAAATGACAGTGTGAGGAAAAAGTTAAATTTCACAGTGTTTTAGTGTCAGTACTACATTCAATTACTATAAAATGTTGAATATAATGTATAATAATGCAATGGGGGAATATTTGTGGGACCTGATAATGACAAATGTCTTATGTTGCCACTAAAAAGTGACCAGCAATATTTTAAATATATCTAGTCAGTGAGTGGGTGAGAGTGTAAGCATATTTGTCTAAAATAATTCAGTCTTTTCGGCTATTATCACCAGAATAGTTTTTACTATGTTGTCACCATTGTCCTGTGCGTTTGGTTATCAGCACCAGGTCCAAGCCTATTCATATCCACCCCAATGTAATACAAATTTAGCATTTCGGTATATTTTTTGTTATCCTTTTTACAATATGCCTTGGAGTATCGCAATAATATTGTATTGTGAGTTCAGTATTGTGCTATTTATCGAAATGTGACATGGGAGTATTGGTAAACCTCTAGAAGAAACCCTGTACAACGTACTTGAGCATATAACTTTATGTATGTACAGTTGTGTATGTAGAAAGCAGGACAAAGTTCAGACCAAATGTGTCAGAGGAAAAAATGCAATAATATGTGCTATTTTCTGTGCAAGATAATCTGTTATGTTGGGTTTATTTCTAATCCTTTTTGTGTAATTCAACAGTGAGGAAACTTCAGATGATGACTGGGTACCAGAGGCCTCTGGAAAACAGACAAAACGTCCCTGCCTGGCTGCAACATCTCTCGCTGCCTCCAGAAGTTCCAGGGGAGGAGGAAAGAAAGGAAGACAGAGACAGCGCAGTACTTTGTGGTAAGCAAATAATGTGAAGCAATAAATTTTTCTTGAGAGAAGAAACTGTTTTGGGGTATGATTATTGTCTGATTACAGTCTGAGTCATTAGCTGGTAGTGTAAATGTTTCAATAAGGGAAACAACAGAGTGGGTATGGAGGTCGATCACTGTATGTGAAAGATCCTTTGAATTTGAATAGAAAATTTGTAAGCTTGTGTAAATGTGCCATCAGGGCAACAATAGAGTGGGTATGTAGGTAGATCACTGTATGTGAATGATTCTTTGAATTTGAATAGAAAATCAGTTGTTGATGTAAGTTGATGTAAATGTGCCATCAGGGCAACAATAGAGTGTGTATGGGAGTAAATTGCTGTAGTTTTTTCTATGTGTAAGATAAACAGTTGTGTTGGGTTTATTTCTAATCCTTTTTGTGTAATTCAACAGTGATGAAACTTCAGATGATGACTGGGTACCAGAGGCCTCTGGACAACCGACAAAACGTCCCTACCTGGCTGCAACATCTCTCGCTGCCTCCAGAAGTTCCAGGGGAGGAGGAAAGAAAGGAAGACCGAGACAAACTCAGTACTTTGTAAATAGTCCTTTTTTGGGGGGGGGGTTATCACTGTGTTGAATAACTAAGGAACAGATGTTTGTTGCTGTATACAATATATACATAAATAAAACTTTTTATTTGCTAAATAATGTATGTCATTATTCTAAACCTTTAAATTAATGGAAGTGAACAAAGACTTTGTTAAACGTCTTATACGTTACCAAGTGTCACTTTGGTGTCCTTTTGGAGCTCTTTCAAAAAAATATTATTTTACAAAAAAATATGCACATACATGCATTTTTATAAACATTTAGGGGTGAAAAATATACCAGAGAAAGTATATAAATTGAGCTTTGTCATGTTGTAATGAGAAAATAGATTGAAAGGATCAAACTAACTGGTTATACCTCATGGTAAAAGGTGGTTACCAAGTGTCCCTTTGGAGTCTCCAAGTGGCCTTTTTGGAAAGGTGCCTAGACATACTCAGAACTAAATGCTTGTAAAAAAGTCATTTTGGCTTGTATCAACTTCAAATTTGAAACGTACATTTAAAAGACATGTGGCTTTAGTTTACTTGTGTTTCCAGATCCATATATATTTCTGCCTTATGTATTTTTCTTGTTCATAAACCGTTATAATTTTTTTTTTCAATTGTCCATTGTGTTTGAGCTTATTTATCTCTCTACTAGTAATTTCTAGAGTAATTTTGAGTCTTTCATGGTAAACTGTCAAGTGTCAGCTTTCAAATAATACCTTTGATTTGTGTGTAGTCAGAAGGACTCATTAGCAGCAACAATTTTATTTTGGGTATGTCATTTTGCACTCCTTTGCCAAAAGTGGGGGTGACTGGTAAGGGGTTAATTAGTCACTACTCCACCACCATTAGTTACTTTTCTATCTTTACGCACTATTACATATTGAGGAACAACAAAGTTTAAGTGAGGTTTCAACCAAGATTCTTGAATGCATATAATATGTGTTTTTTCTTTATATTCGGCTATACATTTTTAAAATTCTTGCCCATTTGCTATTAGGCTTCTTGCGTTCCACTGCAAGATTATCAATACCATTATGGTCCTCCACATACAGCCTGAGAGTTTGTTATCTGCATCTTTAGTTTATCATTTACCTGTTCAACTGTTATTCCATCTGCATTCAAGTACTTTTCTGCTGCTCTGATTATTATTCTTATTCTTTCTGTTCTACTTTCAGTTTGAGCCGAACAATTGATTACTTCAGCCATAAAGGTGGTAAACACCAGTTTGTCTACAGTGATTGTGTTAGAATTTACTGTGCCTTGATTCTGCCTCTGCCTCTGCCTCCTTTGTTCACCTTCATTATCTTGTACATTTCTCTGTTCTGTCCCTTTCACTCTCTTTATGGCCTCAGCATAACTTAATCCTTCCGTTATAGGTCTTACTGTAGGTCTTACTGAATAACTCATGAATCCTAGAAACACTCTTTCTGGCATTTTATCCTCATCAAAATGCAACATCACAGATAGACTGTCCATTCTTTCCTTGTTATTTGTATACTTCAATCCTTTCACTTCAATTGCAGAGGCGCCTGTTATGCTTTTCTAAATTACCTCTACAGAAACATTAGTGGGAATTCCTGGGATTACACCTCTCATCCATTTTTTATCTCCTATTATTGAACAAGTAACTTTTTGTCCCATCAGAGATTTTAGCCCAAGCGCGTTCGTTTGTTGATTGCTATCCTTACAAAACAGCAGCATTTTACCATCCTGTAGCATCTTAGCACTTTCTATGTTTCCTATGGTTTCTTTTAACGCTTTGGACAGTTTTAAAGGATTCAAAGAAATGCCAGCTTCTGGCATGAATCTTATCATTACCTTATATTCTTCTTTCCTCCTTCTATTCTGTTGATTTTCTCTCCTACTATCCATACCAGATGCTTGGCTGCCAGTCTTTTTCCTTTTCCGATTCTCTACGAAGTTCCATCTCCAGATCACTCCCGGAACTAACGTCACTTCTTCCCATCAACGCTCCAGTCACTGCCCAGTGTTACCAACCAACCACACCCTACTCCCACTCCACTCGAAAACATTCGTCTTCCCCAATCTAACCATCTGTTGCTGCAACAACTATTTATGCTTCCTTAGTCATATGACTAGCCACCCGCACCTAAAACTCATTGCTGGACAGTCTCCTCCCACACTAAATTCTGCCGCGTTCCAGGCAACCCGTAACCCGTGTTTTTCCAACCTTCTACCCGTGAAAGTGGACAGGAACGGCAGTCAAACCCGTGACTTCCCACCCGTGAACTCGTACTAGATCGATGTACTCCCAGTTACGAGTTCTACCAGGAAGACTCGGGAGACCAGATAAAGTATGATAACACCATTAGTTTATTAACAGACCAGCAAGTATTAAATTAGAGGTTCTTTGGCGTAGGCCCCGTCCGTAGCGCTCGTCACGAGGGTAACTGACTCTGCATTTCCTGCCTGAAGATGAAGGCAGGGGAGCAGCCGACCCCCGGGAGGTATAGACAGGGACCGACCTGGTGGTGGTGGGGAGGATGGAGGCAATGCTGGCGTCAGCATCTGTGAACTCAGACATGTGTTAATTACCGATCTTTTATACTCTGAGAATTATGACTTGATTGGATAGGTCTGAATGTGATAAGTGACGTAACATTGAATCTTCCTGCCAGAACTTGCGCATAAGCTTCATTTCTACCAGGAAGACTCGGGAGACCAGATAAAGTATGATAACACCATTCGTTTATTAACAGACCAGCAAGTATTAAATTAGAGGTTCTTTGGCGTAGGCCCCGTCCGTAGCGCTCGTCACGAGGGTAACGGACTCTGCATTTCCTGCCTGAAGATGAAGGCAGGGGAGCAGCCGACCCCCAAAAATTGGTGGAGGAAATGAGTTCCTCCAGGACGGGACCTACTCACCCCCAAAAATTGTAAAAGAATTGTATACTCGCCCGTCGTAAATGCTGCGATTCCTTGAACGGCCACAGATGGGCCTTGATCAGCCAGGTAGAGACGAAAGCCTTGAACGGCCGCAGACAGGTCTTAATCAGCCAGGTAGAGACAAAAGCCTTGAACGGCCGCATGCGGGCCTTGATCAGCCAGGTAGAGACGAAAGCCTTGAACGGCCACAAGACAGAGCCTTGATCGGCCGCATGGAAATGAAGGCAACGTTAGACCACCTGGAGACGAAGGCCACGTTAGGCTGCATGTAGACGAAGGCCACCTGGAGACGAAGGCCACATTAGGCCGCATGTAGACGAAGGCCACGTTAGGCCACCTGGAGACGAAGGCCACGTTAGGCCACCTGGAGACGAAGGCCACGTTAGGCCACCTGGAGACGAAGGCCACGTTAGGCCACCTGGAGACAAAGGCCACGTTAGGCCACCTGGAGACAAAGGCCACGTTAGGCCACCTGGAGACAAAGGCCACGTTAGGCAATTGACGAAGAATAAGAGCTATAGAGAATGTCAAACGGCATGAGTAATAATCTGAGAATGTGACGCTGTGACACCACCACCAGTATTTGCATAAGAATTACTTAGAATATGGACATTGAACATGCAATAGATATGGATATTGACATAGGTGTTGACCAATAAACAGAGGGAATTGTTATGCTACTGCAAAAGCCGCGTAGGCTGTATGGACTGCCACGTTGGCCAAATATTCAATGCCTCAATAGGCCATGGTACGGAGAGCTGCGTAGGCTGTATGAACTGCCACATTGGCCATATATTCACTGCCTCAATAGGCCGGGGTACGAAAAGATGCGTAGGCTGTATGTTCTGCCACGTTGGCCATAAATTCACTGCTTCAATAGGCCGGGGTACGAAAAGCCGCGTAGGCTGTATGTTCTGCCACGTTGGCCATATATTCACTGCCTCGATAGGCCGGGGTACGAAAAGCCGCGTAGGCTGTATGTTCTGCCACGTTGGCCATAAATTCACTGCCTCAATAGGCCGGGGTACGAAAAGCCGCGTAGGCTGTATGTTCTGCCGCGTTGGCCATATATTCACTGCCTCAATAGGCCATGGTACAGAGAGCTGCGTAGGCTGTATGATTGCCACGTTAGCCGTGTATACTGCCTCAATAGGCCGGAGTACGAAGAGCCGCGTAGGCTGTATGACTGCCACGTTAGGTCGTATAAACTGCCACGAGAGGCCGGGGTACGAAAAGTTGCGTAGGCTGTATGGACTGCCACGTTAGGTCGTATATACTGCCACGAGAGGCCGGGGTACGAAAAGTTGCGTAGGCTGTATGGACTGCCACGTTAGGTCGTATATACTGCCACGAGAGGCCGGGGTACGAAAAGTTGCGTAGGCTGTATGGACTGCCACGTTAGGTCGTATATACTGCCACGAGAGGCCGGGGTACGAAAAGTTGCGTAGGCTGTATGGACTGCCACGTTAGGCTGTGTATACTGCCTCGATAGGCCGGGGTGCGAAAAAAAACCCCCCACAGGGCTGTATGACTGCCAAGTTAGGCCGTGTATACAGCCTTGATAGGAGAGGGTACAAGAAAGACGCGGCGACTGAGAATGATAAGCCGGTGCGCAGAGAAGGCTGCGATAGCCCATAGTGAAGAGAAGACAGCGTGGGTGCATGAGTTGGTCTCGATAGACCCCATGAAAAAGTATTAGGAGTTAAATGATAAACTGTAACTTACCTGATGCTTGTCAAGACACGTAGGCAATCTTAGATTACCTGAAGGTTTACGCATTCTATAATATTAGAATGCTGACGACCATCTTGACCACCAAACAATCCTGCGTTCAGTTGCTGTTGTAGGAGCACATAACCCTGAATGAATGTCCGGTATACTGAGGAGATGGTCTGTAGGTCTGTCTCTAGGTGAGTTAACCACCTTGATATGGGAGAGCGTTGGGGAATATAAAATTGCAGAATGATTAGGGGTGCAGGGATGTGCTTAGAAATATCCTCTTTTACCGAGACGAAGGCCACGCTGATGAAGCCGCAGTAGGCCACAGAGATGAAGGCTACAATAGGCCACCTGGACAGAGACCACGTTAGGCCACAGAGAAATTCATGAAAGGCATAGACTGACGAAACAGGATTGATGAGTAGTAATAAAGGAGAAAACATGCCACCGCCAGTATTTGCATGAAAATTATTACTTGAAATTGCTGAGTGTTTGAGTCAGATCTTGCTTGTACTATAATGCGGAGGATGACCATGTACACGGCACCTTAATAGAGTATGCGGATTCCACGCATTGAGCTGCGTTCGTAGCAGCCCCAAGCCAAAGAATGACCTAGGCATAGGGGAGTTGGGGAACTGCAGTTCTTAGCTTCTGCAGTTGGAGGATTCAAAACCATTGGGTGTGACTCCAGCTCACAGCTAGATAGAACACCATCTAACCATCAGAACCTGTTGAGAGAACCCGCAGAAGAAAATAAACCAGAACAGCATGACAAATACATAACCGAAAATTGAAAACCAAACAAATGCCCTTACGGAAGGATAAGAATGTTTTAGAAGACGCTTTACTAGCTAATAAACCATAGCTGGCTATAGAACCCTGCAAAGCAACCGAACCAATGAAAAACATTAATCAATGTGAGAGTCATCGTTTGATAACCTGAGCCAAGTTCATACTGTATGATGATGATTTTTTTTTTTTTTTTGGTCCACGTTTGGCAGTCTGAGACAAATATCGCAATCCTAAATTCTTTTGACCATAGGTTAAAATCTTGTGTCTTTGATAACATGTTTGACATACTCACCAACAGCCATGATAAAATTGTAACCTGAAGTAAATTAAACAAATGTGAGTGGGTTGATGTAACCTCCAGACAAATTCTTGTGCGTTTGATTATCATGCAGTCTGACATTAATGCAGCGGAGTTCCCACAGTGTGACATCAGGATCACAGTCTGAAAAGCAACGAATCACAATGATTATAAGCCGCACCGTGTGTGCCAGCTTTGGTGACGAGAAAAACGAAAAGCTCACTGCGAGAGAGCTTGTCATTTGCAGAAATCAGTATGCATGTGCAGACTTTGTCAAACAGTCACACTATATTTACTCCCCGTATATTGTGTTAGTCTCGATAGACTGACGAATGTTGGTGTTTACAATGCGAGCGTAGCCAATCACAGACACGTCTTTCCTGAAGCTCAAACAGTAGAGCGTAGCACCAGCAACGCCAAGCCATGGGTTCGACTCCCAGGGAAAGCAAGATCCGACAAAATACCAAATGTGCACCCTAAACACGATGTAAGTCACCCTGAACCATAGCGTCCGCCAAATGCGCAAATGTAAATGTCTGTGGAGCGCCTGAATGCAATGGCCAATTGGAGGAGCCAACACAACATGGAACATACACAATCAGGATTGAATGGCTCAGCGCTTGTTCACTGACCAATTCTGCCTTCTAGTGCATACGTTTGACCAACGAAGAGTAGAACATGCTATAGATTCATGATTTGGTGTAGTCAGATTGACCGAAACGGTTTCAACTAGTGTCAGAGTTTAGTTGAACTGAAGCATTTGATGGTTTCATGCATTTATAAAGGGAACGCACCATGCTCACTTACTATATTCATAAAAGATTTGAATAATTGTATTCCCGTGCTGCGATTTAGTTGCTGTACAGGATGCAATCTTTATGAAAAATGGGTCGGATTGAGTACGGAATTAAATTGCTGCTATCGAATATCCAGTCAAACCTTGTTTATTAAACCTTACTTGACATATGGTGCTTTGAGTACTAGCGAGATACTTTGTTTAATTCATAATTGTAACCATGGCGTCGTAGTACAGAAGGACCGAATGAGACATAGCACTAAATTCTAAAGTTCCTAAAATAGACAGAAGCATCCAGATATCAGTAGCGGAAAAAAACACGAATAGAGTCATATTAACTGGAGTAACGCAAAGACAAAAGCACAATTACTATACATGTTTGCTTTAATGAACTAATTTATTAATATGAAGCGCATATTTATAAAGCAATAAGCAACGGCACCTTTATAAGAGCACAGAACGCTATGGTTCTTCCTCATAGTAAAGGAAGCCATGTCAAATCACACAATGAAGCCATTTCAACACTGGGTGCCCCGTATGTTTGAGCAAAATATGTACTCTGCTGATGACAGGCCCATAACACTTCTAAGCTTGAAACTATGGTGTCAGTTTCAATTGCATTTTGTATGTGACGAACTCACAGCGTTTGCAAGATGAATAGCACCATTGAATGAGAACGGATCAAGCACTGATGTCGGTGCTGTACTTAAAAATATATGCTGAGCAAATTAGCATAGTTAATTCAACTTTAGCGATCTGATAACACTGAATCCATTCGCGATTTCAGCTTAACTTCTGTTAATCATGAAGCCCCGATTAATGGGTGCATGTCGCTTTAAAACCTGTATTGGATTCCTTGCATTCATGGGGAGAATGATAGAGGCTAATATGCTGTGCCAGCTGTTCGGTTTCAGCTTTTCTAAACAAAATACAATCGTTAACGGTAACCGGTGTCATGAGAATCATTTACGAGGCACTGTGGATAGTTTACAACACGAGCAAGCGATAACGAGCAACGCACAAGCAGGTGCGCGTCTCGTGCACGCATGCTTGCGACAATTTGAGAAAGAGTAAAATACTACACCCGATCGATATCGGAAATGCATAATCATATACATATCACTGTGATGAATGGTGATGAAGTGATGACGCCAGAATTTGGTGATGAAGATCACAGCCGTGTCTTTGATAACATGCCCAGATAGTCCTCCATTGAAAGTGACTGCTCTGGATCTAAACGCGTGTCTGTTGCCGCGACAGCCCAATGAACAGAATGATAGGCTGACATGGACTTTGAACGCCACTGTATTGCACATTAGGACCAGCGATCGACCGCCACGGAACGTCCGGATCGTCAACTGCAATGCTGGCGTCAGCATCTGTGAACTCAGACATGTGTTAATTACCGATCTTTTATACTCTGAGAATTATGACTTGATTGGATAGGTCTGAATGTGATAAGTGACGTAACATTGAATCTTCCTGCCAGAACTTGCGCATAAGCTTCATTTCTGACGTCACATAGCCCGCAGAGCAACAATGGCAGCCCCCATGGATTCAGTGTTTATGGAAGTCGTACACGGTGACAATATAACGTTGCAATCAAATAAATAATAATATAATAATGATAAATAATAGACACAAGATTATGTATTACAATGTTATGTGTCTGAAACTATGTATGTTGTGAAAGAATATCGCTACATGGAAATGTTGGGCATATCTAACGTGAGGTAAACCTGAACTTGACCATGCAAACAATAATGCTAATAAAAAAAAATAATACAATGTACAATTTCTCAGCATAGCGAAATTACACATACAATGTTTAGCTAGCCAGCTCACATTGTGCCTGATCTTGTACTTTTATCATCAAAAGTACAATCCATGTACATCTGCTGTACTGAAATCAGCTTCCATTCGAACACAGTGTATCTAGATAAGGATATGCAGGGGTTTCTAGAAGTGGACAGAACCCAACCCCTCTTGGCTCCCCCATACCAGTCCCTCCAGGGGTTTTACTTTTTGGATGAAGCCCATACTGTAAGGGTACTTATACATCTTCCACCTGGTAAGTTTTTTTTTCTCTTTTATATCAAAAAGGGACAAAATCATCAACTTAATTTGATATGGGTGGATATAATAACTATGAGAAGATCCCATTGTATTGTATTGTAAGCATAGGCCTATTGTTGCCAATTATCATAGTTAAAAGCTGTGGAGTTATATCCAATTGCATGCTGTTCTTAACATAGACAGTTACATTTCATTCTTGATTAAGGAGCGAGCAATGGCAGCCAGCCATTTTTGGAGTCACAAAGCTTGTGTGTGGAGGGAGAGTCGGGCAGATCCCAGTCATGGCCCAGCAGTACTGGATCCCAGTCAGACCCAGGCCCCAGCAGTCTATCACAGTCAGGGCAGGAGACAGTATTCACTGTGGAGAGCACCCGGTTTCCCATTGAGCTGATGAGGCATGTAATAGATAAGTTCATGCAGTGGAACCAGCTTGGTGTGATCACGGTTAGTGATCAACCATGTGTAGTGATCTTAAGTCAGAATCATTTCTATACACATGCTTGAATTCTGCTTATCTAACCATTATAGTGATCAATTTCACCTGTATTGATGTGCTCACTATACAAGGATTCCAATGCATCATAATCAAATTAAACATCTAGACTTGTTACTCGGTTTTCATAAGAACAATGCATGTATTTACTTTTCTGGAAAGAGACAGTCTCATTCTGTGGTAGGACAGGAACTATATATAAAAAATTATGCATTCATGATGTAAGAAGTTTCCATCTGAAAAGCATAGTGGGGTTTTTTTTGGTGGCTGAAATAATTAACTAAATGATAAACTCAAATTATTTATTTTAATCAGACATTTTAATTGTTTCAATGATTTTCCTCTCACAGGGAACACCTGGAGTCTGATGGCAATGAGCTCCCTCAGAGCCTCCTGGAGCTCAACACCAGAATCAAGAGGGGAAAGGGGGCAAAAAAAAAGTTGTGGGAGGAAATGGCCGGTAGGCTGACTGCAAAATTTGGCCTGGCTTTCCTCGCGCCAAAGTGGCCCGCAAATGGCAGACCCTTGTTGATGGCTACAAAGGTGTCAAGGACAATAATAATAGCACAGGGAGGGGGGTAGTTCGGTTCAAGTTTTTTGATCAGATAGATTCACTTTTAGGAGGACAGCATGACATTGAATTCCCAGTTGTGGGAGATAATGAGGGGGGCCTAAATGTCTGTAGGCCGGAGGTGCTGGGTGCAGGGGGGTGGGGGGGGGGCAGCTATCAAGTGCAGTTGAGGTTTGTCCAGAGAATTGTGCAGGTACCAGCAGAGCAGGAGGTACACGGACACCAAACACACGTAGACTGAGGGGGACTAGGACACCAGCAAACCAACTTGTAGATGTTATCCAGGATTCAGAACAGGCTAGCCGGAGGAGACACTGTGAAATACTTGAGGAAATGAGAGGTCAGCGTATCTTATTTGAGAATTTAATGAGAGAGTATCTCAGCAAGCAATAAACTGTTCAATTTGTCTCTTCTGTGGCTGTTTGGATTGCCTAAAAGACCCTTGAATACTTCACACATCCTCACATAAATTCTTCCTTTACACACCCTTCGTCTCTTCTTCCCCACACCCCTCCTCTCTTCCTCCCAAAAGGCTATTGTTGTGTGACGGTATATTTAATGCATTCAATTGTATTTTTTGGAGCATTGTTCCACGTGTTTTTGAAATTGTCATTAATAAATATAGTTTTGTCTTCATATATTTGCAGTTATTGTCTATTTTGCTGTTTGATAAATGCACAATGTCCCAAAATAATACTTGTATAATAATGCCCCATAATAACACCATGGATGATGCTTGGGGCTGTTAAGGCACACGGATGCCTTAACAGCCCCAAGCATTATCCATGGTCAAGTTTACATTACAACATTGCTGCTAGTTCAGTGATTACTCTTGAATCCACTGCTGCTAGAACAACGATTAACAGAGACACACTGTAACAATGTATACACTGTATTCAATGGATAAAATTTGATAAATGTAAATATCAAATACAAAAGTACATCAAGAAAAACAAACTTCAGGGACTGAAGTTATCAACCTGGTACAACAAAAAAATATTAAATATTTAATTATAAGAACAATTGCCTTGAATGTGCAGCAAAAGGAAAAAAAAGTAGTTTCCTTACAGTTGATCTATTTTTGAAAATTAACTCTTCAAATGTTTTCATCCTCATGACGAGGGCACCCAGCACATGTCTGAAGGTCTAGTGCAGAGGTTGTGGAGCATGCAGGCTGACATGATCAGCATGATCACCACATCCAGCCTGGTGTTTTGCAGATCTCTTATTCTCCTCCACTTGCATTTGACCCTGTTAAAAGATTACAGTACACAAAGTCAGCTCACACACCAGGAAACGGGAGTTTCCTATGGGCAGTTACTTACCTGCCAAAAGCTTGTTCCACCACAACACGTCCTTTGCAGATCTGCGTGTTCCTCAGCTGGTCCTGGATGGTCAGGGCACCATTGTCCCGCATTGGTGTGATAATAAATGGGTATTCACGACTGATGTAGGCGCTGTCGCCGAGTAGCATGTACCTTAAGATGAGAGGACCGATTCCCAGGGTGGGAAATTTACATTTGAGCAGCTAGGACATTTGAAGAAAGTGGGCTTCTGGGTGTATTGTGAGCAGTTTTGACAGAAAGGTGGGTAAACTGACACCAATTTCAGGACAAATTAGAACCTTTCTATCAAGACTGCAGCTGTGCACATATCCTATACAGGAGGTAGTGCACATGACATACTTGGATAACAAAATAATCTGTTTATTCTAAAAGACTGACATCGGTAGAAGATGAGGAGGACGGACCAATGCAATTGTGGGTTTAAGCTAAATGTTCTCATCCAGCATATACCGGGGGTAGTGAAAATAACATACTTGTATACACATAGCATCAGTCTTCTCCAAGATGCTACAAAATACTCACCTCCCCATTTTTTCTGCCCATTTTGCGAAGAAGGTGGATTTCTTGAGGATCCTGGAGTCATGTACCCTGCCTGAATATCATAAGTGGTTTATTGCTGTGTATGCTATGCCTCAAAGGAATGTGCTTGTGGTATATTGGTATATGACAGTTACAGGATTCAATATACAATTACCAGGTGCTCCTACAAAGATGTCCTGAAACCTCCCTTTTCCATCCACAATACCCTGGAGGACTACAGAATAGTAGCCTTTTCTATTGAGGTAGTCCCCTCCTCTGACAGGTGGCCGCTGTAGTTTTATGTGGCATCCATCTATGGCACCTGCAATACACAATAACAAAGCACAGTTTATGACACACATATACAATTTGACTAGTGGTTTTTTTGATTGACTGATCCTATAATACAGTGTATATTAATGCTCTGATTATTTAGATCTTAGATATATTTATTTATTTGGAAGGGACAGTGCGAAGTGATGAACCCTGTAGCAGTTATGATTTTGATGCACATTTCCACCACCCTCTTCGAGAGCTATGTGTGCCCTATAATGTGTGTGAGCATGTCTATAACAGAGTGCACTGTAATGACATGTTTGTAGTTTTGTAACTGTGTACAATGCTATGTTTGCTGTGTATACCTTAAAATGTCCCTATCCCAGGGTATGAATAAAAGCCGTCAATGCCACACATCGTCCTGAAGGCAGCAGAGGTTAGCGTCTTTTCGCACTCAGTGAACCAGCTGACAAAAGTTGGAACCATAGTGCAAAAGGTTCTCAGCACTTCAACCACACATCTGTAAAATATGATACAATAGTGTAACCGGGGAAAAGGGAAAAGACACGCAAAATAGCTTTTGAAAAATTGGGGTTTGTTTAATCTGACTACTGTTCTTAAATGACAGCGGTCGAAAGGAGCAAAAATTAAATAAGCAAGCTTACAGAAAACAAACTTTGGATGGTGGAAGATTTCACAAATCAGACCATTCAAAAAGGAGAAAAAAAAAAACTCTTATTCACCGTTCAGGAAAATCACAATTTGAAAAATGTCTTTTTTTGGAAATGTATTACTGTCACTTCCAACCAAATCGGTTATAATTCAGATAAACGCATAACCCAGTGTACAGTAATACACGAAGCAATAGAATAACAAGAAAAACACACCGGAGTCCACCGGAGCTAATTGAATAAAATAAAATAAAATACTTAGACGTTAAAACAAACTGAAATACGGCAGTGGCCAATCCTTCATCAATCACGACGAGGTTCACTCGTCACATGCACAGTCCAAATACATCCTCCAAGATGTCATCACACAGTAAATTAAATCACTGCGAGCACTGCAATAGAGCTCTCACACGCAGTGAAAATGGCTTCTCTGACTGTGTTTGCACGCATTCAAAACTCGCAGTTCAGTAACGCAAGAAGAGGAATGAAATCTCTTAAAGGGGCCACGACAGTTTTAATACCAAACAGAAACTTGGCCTATTTATACCACTTGGCCACACTCTCCCCTGCTAAGAAGTCATTGTCCTCGATGACATTAATACATATTCTTAACTTCTTTCACAGCCTCTCTGAAGAACACACTACCAAGACTAGTCAAAACCTGTGAAAAGACTTCAGGACTGAGTGAGACAGCATTACAGGCCAATCTTGGCTCATTGAATGGGTTCGAATGCATGCCAGCATTTGCTCAACTGGTTCTTCTGGGTGCGGGAACAGACTTCCTGGGCACAGGTTTGTTGTTGACGGTAAGGACAGGGTCATGTTCATGCTCCACTGACGGCTCAGACTCCACTGGCTGTTCCACAAAATCCAGAACGGAAATAGGCCCAACATCTAAAGCTTCCTCAGTTGACCCAGAGACTCCAAAATTCACATTCCTTGTCTCTTCGAGCTGAGGTAATGCAACCTCTTCTAAAAACACATACTCTGGGTCACTATTTCCAAATTCCATCTGCTCAACCGTAGTCGTAGATGATGGCAAACTATTTTCTGTTACCATTGGTTCCACAACAGGATTCTCACAAGGGCGTAAGTCGACTCTGTGGACTCTTTTACGGGGACCACCCTCCAGAGGCTCAACTGCATATGTGGTGCCCTGAACCTCTACGACTCGATACACAGTAGGAGCCCAAGCATCCTGTATCTTGTTTCTGCCAACTGTTCAGTGACGCAAATATACTGTCTGACCAACACCAATGGTAGGACAGTAGACCTTGTCGTTTAACGGAGCGAGTCTCTCAGCAGCCTTGTGCTCTGCATACTCTCTCGCTTTTTCGTGAGCTTCACAGAGTCGTTTCTGTTGAATTACTAACCAATCCTGCTTCCTATCTACAGCTTGTTCCTGACCAAGAAGAGCATCGACAGGAAGACGTGGTTCTACGCCAAACAGCAAGAAATAGAGTGAGTAGCCAGTTGTTGCATGTGGTGTTGCATTGTATGCATAGGTTAATTCTGGAAGGTGTTCTGGCCATCGCCTTTTCTTCTCAGGAGGTAGCGTTCTTAACAACTCATGGAGCGTCCTGTTAAATCACTCACACTGAGCATTACCTTGTGGACGGTAAGGAATCGTGCGTGTTTTCTTCACTCCATACAATCGACTCAACTCCGCTATCACCTCGCTTTCGAAGTTCCTTCCCTGATCGGAATGCAACCTCTCTGGTACTCCATACTTCATGAACCACTCTTTTAGTAAAATCTTAGCTGTAGTATCAGCTCGCTGGTCTCTGGTGGGGAATGCCTGTGTAAATTTGGTAAACACATCGGTTACAATCAACACATTCTCGCGACCATCTGAGGCAGGTTCGAGCACTGGGTAATCCACTGCCACCACTTCCAAAAGCCTTGAAGCTAAGAAAGGCTTCATAGGGGGATGGATCCTGGGCTGTGGCATCTTGGTTAATATACACCGTTGACACTTTTTGACCCACCTCTCAACATCTTCATACATGCCAACCAAGAAACATCTCTGCCTTAACAGGTTGAGGGTACGTTCAATACCCTGGTGTCCCATCTTATTATGGACACTTTCCAGGACTTGATCCTTTAAATAGGCTGGCAGGAGCAGTTGCTGGCATTCACCAAGGCGAAGATCATCCACGACACGATAGAGCAACCCATCAGACTATCTAATATATTTCCACTGCTTTATCAGCGACAATAAAGGCTTAGGCAGGCGTTGCAGCTCCTGACCATTGGGCTTCCGCTTCTGATCCCAAAACTCCCTGAAGGAGCAGAGAATCACATCCTTTAGCTGGAAATCCTTTAACTGAGCTTTGATATAGCCTGGAAGAGTAAATGTACCTCCCGGAGTATCAGTTCCTTCCAATCTGGCTCCACACTCCAAAGCACGGATCCGATTCACTTTACAGCACTGACCACCAGCTGTCAACAATTCCACGTCTAAGGGTGTACCCTTGTTGATGACATTACAAATGGCAACACAATCATCGTATTCCATGTCCTCAGGATTAACAGGCCCCCCTGCTAATGGCTGCCTAGAGAGAGCGGCAGCATTATGCCGTCCAGGTCGGTACTTGACTTCAAAATCGAAAACTGCTAATTGGGCCACCCATCTTTGCTCAATAGTTTCACGGTCTTCAGATGGCATAATAGGTTGTTATCAGTGATGACTACAAATTTTGAGCCTAACAGATACCCCCAGAATTTCTCGGAAACAGCCCATTTGAGAGCTAGTAGTTCAAGCTTCATACTACTATAGTTCCGGTCATTCTTTTCTGCATTGCGTAGCCTTCTACTAAGCATAGGCGATCACTCTCTTACGGTCATCTTGTTGCTGGAAAAGGACTGCACCTAGTCCTTCATTACTAGCGTCCGTCTCCACTATAAACGGAAGAGAAAAGTCTGCATAGCCTAATAATGGAGCAGATGTGAGCTTCTCCTTCAATAGCTCAAAGGCTGCCTGACACACCGTTGACCACAGTGAACAAAACTCAGGCTCTCTCACAATTCTGTGCTGTTTTAGGCACAAGTTTACCAGGTCATGAAGAGGGCCAGCGATTCTGGAAAAACCTTCAATAAACTTTCTGTAACAACTACAGAAGCCTAGAAACGATATTAACTCCTTTACTGTACCAGGCGTTTTCCATTTTCTCACAGCCTCGATTTTTCCCGTGTCAGTACCAATGCCGTGAGCAGATATTTGATGGCCCAAGAATTTTACTTCTTCCTGGAGAAAATGGCATTTTTCAAGCTTAACCTTGAGCCCTGCTTCCTTCAATCTCCTGAAGACAACATCTAGTCTCTGGAGGTGTTCCTGGAAGGTAGATATATAATATATAAGGATATCATCCAGATGAACTAGCATGATCTGGAAGATCATGTAAATCTCCATCCATTAGCCCAAAAACCGAAAACTAATGACTTGGTCAAAAGGAATTCTGCGTGTAAGCCTTTTCAGCCTTTCGGTGAAGTTTTCTTAATTTATTGATGTCTCATTTTAAATCTGACTCCATTAATAATTTTATCTGACTCCAATTTTATGTGACTCCATAAAGTGTGTTACATTTAGAGTTTATCAGCTGATTTGAAGATTAGTTGCGATTTAATTTAGATCAATGATTTTTCGTAGTCTCACTTATTTTCAAATATTAATATCCTCCATGGGACCCGGAGTCTCAAATAGGCTAAGCGTCCGGATTTCGCTTGCTCTAACGGTCACAGATTAGTCAGTTCTGATATTACAGAGGATTGCAGGGTGAACTATCTTACCTCTAAGTGAGTCACACATGTGCACATGTAATTTTAGTGATAGTCACGGAAACTGCAACTTATAACAACAGTGGCAGGTCAGAAATCAGGTTTTCCCTCATGCATGGCTCAATGCTCCCGCTATGGAGTTCCCAGTATGGCCTGCCCTGGCAGAGAGATCTGCGGTAACCCCTACACACCCCGCATGGACATGAATAAAATAATGATTTCAGAAAGATACAGAATAAATCAAGATTAACATTTATTTTGGCCAGACCGGAAAAGTAAATAAGTAAACAAGAATCCATGGTACACAACTGATCAGCGTAAAAACATAAAACACAATTGCAAAGCAATATGAAAATAATTTAAAAGAGTCATCATGTCTGGCACATCTACATGCAGTTTGCACGGGGGGTCTGACTACAGAAGATTCCCCCAGAGAGTTAGAACATCCAGCCTTAAATACTCCAACCAGAACAAAAGGGCTGTAAATATTTGCAACACCCCCACCTGGTTTTGGGGGAGTGGATCAGATATCTTTGAAGAGACTACTCAAATGAGAACTGAATTCTCATTAGTTTTCCAATCTTTCTAATACTACCAGTGACTGCAGTGAAACTGAGACCATTTTACCATTCGCACTGAGACCTTTAAAAAGACATCAAACATGAAAAGGATAAAACAATACATTTACAAATAACATCATCACTGGTATATCTGCATTTGGTGACTTAAAACCAGGACAAGGAGAGGGCAAAATGGGGAGGGTGGAGGAATGTTTGTCAGGGTGTTGTCACAGTTTCTGTGAGATCTTTTCCTCAAGATTAGTGGCTTTTATTGTTCAATTGCTGAGGTATGTATCATCTGTCTTCCTTACAAGTACTATGGGTGACGCATAAGCACCATTGCTCGGTTTGATAACCCCCTTCTTAAGAAACTTGGTGATGTGTTCCCTAGCCTCACCATACTGATTTGGTGGGATGCGCCGATAGGGCTGAGAAATCGGAGCATCATCTTTCAGATGGATCTCATGCTGCACTTTGTCAGAAAATCCTAGTTCTTCATCGTCCAGCGCAAACACATCCGCATACCTCAATAGCAAAGCTTTAAGCTCAGTCTGTTGCTCAGCGGCACCACCTAACTGTAGCTTGTTGAGAAAGTCGGTTAAGGTATTCGCCAATACTTGTCTCTCTTCTGTGTTTACTGTTATCTCTTCCTCTCCAGCTGAGATCCTGATGAACTTCACTTCACATCCTTCAGTTGGATTTAAGGATTCAACAGGACAGAGAGTCCCCAGCCGGGTGCGGGGCTGCAACCGTATATATCCTCTGTGGAGAGATTCACCACTTGCACCGGAAACAATGGTTTTACAGTGGACACCATGGACGGTACCACGATCAAGCCCTCAGGTAAAGGTGAATTTCCAGGCTCAATAGATTAGAATAGCACTGAAAATATGAGCTATTGAGAAATTGAGCATAGCACTATTCATTATCAATCACGATATTTCAAACAGTTTTTCTTCACATTCTAGCAGCAGTCAGTTAATTTGTTTTCTAGCCGCAATGTAACAGCAACTTTCTACCTGTGTGCAGATGATTGGGACAAATTGAACTTGTCTGAGATTTCTCGAAAGCTATTCTGGTTTGCCATGTACCAGAGGAAGAGTGCAACCTGTAAACAGAGAATGTATCCCACACATTCTATTAAAACTCATTTACATTTTCAAAATTTTCATGCATTTTCAAACAACCAGTCTTAAATCGGGGCATATACCTACCTTTTGCTTGAGAGGAATCTCAACACCTCCATCATGCTGGTCCCCTTTCAGACCATGCTGTCTCAGGACCTCAATGAGGTAGACATACTGTGAATGGGTGACCCGGAGATGGCGGTAAAATGTCTGCTCATCCATATGGAACAGAAGCTCCCATTCTGTGCCAGTCTTCAAAATTGTTGTCTGTGTCAGGACAAATTGAGCAATTGCATTTCTGAAAAGTAAGATAAAACATCCTTAATGAATGAATAGCAAAACCTTCATAATGGGATTCATCCTTTTGGAGCTAAGCCATTCACTTCACTGTAGGCTATTGAATTATTGGTCTTTAACGAACTGAGTGTAGGATATATATGTGTGTGTGTGTGTGTGTGTGTGTGTGTGTGTGTGTGTGTGTGTGTGTGTATGTGTGTGAGAGACAGAGAGAGAGAGACTAAGCAGACAAAACTTCTAGTTCTCACATTCACACTACTGGGTCATGCTCATAAACTGGTGGTCAGAGGCCTTCACATTCTCACACACACTCAGAAGGGCCAAATCGTTTATTAAAATAAGGTATTGCTCTAACGTTATTTATACACAAATGGTATGCATTATGAGCAGCTTTTCTTGCGTTAGCTAATTTTCAGTCCATTGAGTGCAAGAATAAATTAATACCAAATACATTTCAAAATATACAAATAACGTAAAATAAAAGGTATAACAGCTTCTCTTGCCTTATGCGTCGTTTTATCTCCTCCGTTTCCTTCAAGTAAGCTATGAGTAAGCACTTTTGGTGATAGAAATGATAGTAAATGAGCATAAGCACCATACGGTTCGGCATGTTTTGTTTACATCTAGCTACTACAATTCCTTGCACTCAAGCAGTTTGGCGTGACTTTGCCTGGAACGCTACAAAGTCGTGAGTCGTGGTTTGAAGTCGTAACTTATGTGCTCAAAAACCTGCCTGGAACGCAGCATAAAAACAAGAAAGAAATGCAGGTTATGAATTTATTTGATAAAGCAAATTAACTTAATCACTTTTATAAACGATTTGATTTGGCTGTGAGTGGTAGTATTGATAAGTGTAGAGACCTGCTTAGTTCAGTAATTTGTGATTTCACTCAGGATAGGATTGAAGTGGACCCAACTGCTGTCACTAGAATTTTTAATGGGCTGCTAAAAAGTCTAGTGGGCCAGATGGTATCTCAGCTCTTTTACTTAAAACATTTGCTGATGAATTAACACCAACATGGAGTCCCTTATTTCAGTTATTACTTGATACAGGGAATATTCCCTCATTATGGAAAAAAGCGGTCATTATTCCGGTCCCAAAAAAAACATCCACCACTGGAAAATAATGACTTTAGACCAGTTGCATTAACGTCCATAGTGATGAAATCACTTGAATATATTGTTATAGGGAAAGTGATAGAGCATGTATTGCATAAACTAGATCAACTTGTCTACAAAGAAAACAGGAGTACAGAGGATGCCCTTGATATTATGACACATTTTATTCTAAAACATCTTGAGAATCCTGCAGCTTATGTACGATTTACATTTACAAGATTTAGATGACGTTTATGGATTTGAGTTCAGCGTTTAACACCAGGCTTCCAGATATTGTGTTAAATAAGATGGAGGTAAACCCTTATATAATCAAATGGTACTATGCATTTCTAATTGGACGACAAAAGCAGGTTGAGTTAATTCAACTCTCTCTAATATAGAGGTCACGAATGTTGGAGCTTCTCAAGGCTGCATAAGTTCTCCTCTTCTTTTTATAGGAATAAGTATACAAATAATTATATTATACAATTTTCAGATGATACAGCAATACTCATTTTTTTGACAAAAAATTCAGATGTTGGTGTGTATAAATCAGAGATAGAAGGGGTTGCGAAGTGGTGTGAGGAACATACCTTGATGGTAAATGTAAAAAAAAAAAAAAAAAAAAAGAGCTGATCTTTGACCCGAGGCTTGTGGGTGATCATAGCCCAATTTTAGCTTATGAAGAGGAAGTTGATCAGGTAACAGCATATAAGTATTTAGGCATCTACTTTGAACTAAAATGGGGTCATCACGTGGAGTATGTTTGTACACAAGCTAGTCAGCGCCTGCATTTTTTGCGAAGGCTCTATGGGGTGGAAAATAATATCATGTTACTGTTTTATAGATCAGCTATTGAATCTATAATATGTTATGGTTTTTCGACATGGTTTGGGAATCTGTCTGTTAAACTTAGGTCACAACTCCAAAATGTGGTTAGAAGAGCTGGAAAAATAATTGGCACGGTGCCCCCATTTTCTCTTCAGGAGATTTTTGAGAAGTCTGTAAAGAAGCAGGGCCTTAAAATGATTGGAGACCCAAGCCATATCCTCCATGAGGAGTACGAGCTGATGCCTTCGGGCAGGAGATATAGGATTCCAACTTGTAAGCTAAACAGGTATATATTTTCTCTAATTCTGTTATCAATTAAATTACTGAACAAGAAATTATGAATTGGGGGAGGGTAATGCGATGGGCTACGTGCAATGTTTAGTGTAATATCTAGTGTTGTGTATGGGTGGTGTACATGTGTATTTTCTAACTATGAGTGTTTTTTTATTGTTTATTTTTTATTTGTATTGTTGTTTGTATGCTTGATCTGCTCTCTCGATTGCCTAAGATAAATTTCTCCAAAGGGAGACAATAAAACGGAAATAAATAAATAAAAAATAGCTCATCAATAACTGGCTTTTAGGCTTTTGACAAATGTTTGTTAAATGTGGTACTGCGTTAAATTAACGTTTGACATTAGACTGCGCATTTCATGTTTCTATCCTAGCCCAAGCAAATGTATTAAACAAATGCCCTTTGTATTGCATTCAGAAAAAAAAATTTCAGCTTCAGCTTCACAGAAAATGCATCTAGATTACAATTTAAATTGATTTGTACGTTATGCATTTCAGAAATGCACATATACAAAGCACACAGATTAGCTAACTATCTATTATTAATCAATATAATAACTATGGCACAGAAATAAGAATACATGTTGTTAATGAATAGGGTATATAGAGATGAGCATGAGTGCGTGTTGATGCAGAGCTGCGTCATCTGAAGTCCTTGCAGGAGTTGAGTCGTCTCTTCACAGGTGTTGGTCATCTGAAGTCTTTACGAGAAGCTGGATCCAGACTGGAGCTGACGGACTCTCTAGTTACCTCGGGATGGGCGTCCCAAGATAAAACAGAACAGAAAAATAATTAGCATAGCTGCTGTTCAAGGCATTAAGCAAAGACAATCATGTGCATTGATATAACTAGTACAAGGTTAGGAGATGCATCATGTGTTGATCATGTGCATCATAATTTTAACATGTTAAATGTATGTAATTCATATTTTAAATCCATTAAATTCAGGACCACTGAATAAACATCTTCATCGAAAGACTGGATGATTTGTGAAGGCTATTATGTTGTGTTTGTTTATTTAATTTATAACACCATGTTAGCATCGAGGCTATTTATATGGCAAACACAAGGTTAATATCACAATCTAAAAAATATTAAATAATTATATAAAACATTTCAACTTAACATAACATATAAATCTAAAATACATCCAGGTAACACCAAAATCCAAAATATTCCACGTATCAGATATAAACGCTTTCTTGCAATATCACAAAAATAACAGTCCAACAGAAACTGTCAAAGGAACTTGACACAAGAGACATGAAAAAAGAACTTCTCCCATCAATAGAAACCCTTGAGTGACCCAGTCGGCACCTAGTGAAGACGACTTGGTCATGTCTTGATTTTAAGTTATGGAAGACAATTCTTTTTATACTAGGGTTTATTTCATACAGTTTATTATTATTATATTTGTCCCATTCCTTCTGCCACTTGCTATTGATGTATAAACTAATTAATGGTCTGAAATCAGAAGGTGGTATTTGACAGTCAGATACTTCCATCTCTGACAGCCATGCCCACTCTCTCATTACCAGTCAGTCCAATGTGACTTGGAACCCAGCAAAAGATACTATTAAAGGTTTCCTTCTTTAAAAGATGTAGTGACAGCTCAGTTTTTCTATGTATCTTGCTCTGTTGAGCTGCAGAAGTGATTCTACATAGGCTATACTGGGTGTAGCTGTCGCAGGTAAAGTATTTTTCTTGCTGAATATTTTGGTCACTTCTTGAAAGTTTTGTTTTTGTTTGTTTTAAATGTTTACAAGTAGAAACACATTTTACAGCTTTCTTATTTTTTTAACATAATATTGTATTTAGGTATTGTTGCACTTCTGATTAAAATTACGTAATATTCCTTATGGTAAGATTTGTTATAGGAAAAAAACCCAAATAAAACATTTTTAAAGCATAGTTGAAAGCTGGGCATGACTTAAGCCTTAATAAAAGTACAGAAATTGGACCAAAAACAAACGGAATAAGGACAACTCCAAAATAAATGATAAAATGTTTCAACACATAAACCACAAAATGTACAAAATATATCAATATCACAATTAAATCTGTTTACAAGATAATAATTACAGGGGTAATATTTATAAAGGAGTTTAAGAGAAATTTCTTTGATTTTATTTGTGATTAAATATTTATGAGGAAGTTTCCAGATTTTGCTCCACAACAGACCATCAACATAACCATTCCAAAATGAAATAACAGCAGGACTGGAGACAATATCCCTTTGAAATAAAGACAGAATACAACGATTATTATTCTTAATAGGAGAAAGAGAGAAACAGATACAACCAACTTCAGTATCAGCAGCATCTAATGAGTATGGCGAGGGCTGAGGACTGGCATTTTTAAGAAGCATTTTTTAGACCAGAGGGAACAGCATCCATAACTACAGCATAATCTTTAGGAGTGACTGGAATATTATATTTAGAAAGAAATTCAGAATAGGTCAGCATAAACCCTTTACTGTTATAAAGTTGCCTAACATAAACTAAATTGTTACAGAACCACTCAAGAAATAAAGACTTAGATTAATACAAAATGTATTTATTATTCCAGATAAAACACTTGTTTGGAGAGAAGTTGTATTTATAGATTCAATTCCAAGAAAGAAGCATCTGTTTGTGAAAATTAGATAGTTTTAAAGGAATTTTTGTAATGCTGTAGTCACAGAGTAAAAGGAATCGAAGACCACCAACTTGTGAGAAGAAGTGAGGTATAATGTTCCAGATAGATGTTTTTTTTTAAGGAATTGCTTAATTCAGTTAACTTTAAAGGTGTGATTAAGGGTGGTAAAATCTAAGAAGTTCAGGCCTCCATTTTCAGTTGAGTTCATAACCACAGATTTCTTTATATAATGGATTCTATTTTTCCATAAGAAGTTAAAGAGCATATTATCAATAATTTTACAAGTATTATTATTCACTGCTAAGGAGAGCGCTGCATATGTGAGTCTCAAAATGCCTTCTGCCTTTGTGATCAATACTCTCCCCCTCAAAGATAAGTCTTTTAGTAACCAGTAATTAAATTTTTTCTTTGTTTTATCAAAAATTGGGGAAAAATTAATCTCACATCGGTCCTCTTCATTCTTCACAATCTTAACACCTAAATATGTGATCTCATATTTAATGGGAATATTACAAATTGACAGAAGATTACAGTTTTTAAGAGACATTAATTCACATTTATTAATATTCAGGTAAAGCCCTGAAGCTTTAGAGAATGTATGGATAATCTTAAGGGCTAAAGGTATTTCTTTTGCATCTTTTAAAAAAAGAGTAGTGTCGTCTGCTAATTGACTAATGATAATTGCACTACCTGCAACAGTAATACCTCTTAAAGGGCTCTGTTCAGGGGCGGATCTAGAATTTTTTTTTATGGGGTGGCACGAGAACTATGAGGGGTGGCAACACTGAAGCAAGCATCCTTGCATGTGGATTCAAGTAATATTAAAGCTGCGAGCAGCGATGACGGGCTCAAGCCGGTGGCACCGCCACGCCGGTGGCATCAGCTTAACTGTGCATGGCAGGCAATATGCATTTAAACAGGAGAATATTTTAAAAATCACTCGAATATGCCACATTTACTGCAGCAGCTGGTGCCATTATGACCATAAGCCACACCCATGATGTAATTTAAATATAGATGAATTGTAATGTCATAGGATCACATATAGGACCACATCTATGAGATCAATTACATTTAAATTAATTTCATGTCAGATGATGTCAAAGGTCAAATCATAATGAGTTCAGAATACCATATATTACATGTAGTAATTTACATGATTTATACTTTATTTGTGGGAACACTTGTATATATAATTTGTAGTTAGTTTAAATGTAATTAAACTATTACATTCTATGTAGTTGGTACAAAATAACAAGGACACAGTAGGGAATTGAACCCCATCCCAGTAAACCAGGAGTACCATTACCAACGCCAGTGCTTGAAGTGGAAAAAATAAAGTGCCGGTACTCACCAGAGGGGGCGGGGCTTTGTTGGGGGCGTGGTTATGGGGGGATTGTTTATTCAATAATTCAAGAAGGTCCGTATTTTAAAGCTCTTTCTAACTTGTTCTCAGCCTTAGATCTAACATATAGTTCTTGTAATTGTTTAACTATATCATTTGTTACAATAAGGGTTTATTTACAAAGGAAGACCATTGACGGCACCTCATTAGGCTACCATGCAGGCCAATGTTCACTTTTGTCTTTCTTTTTTTCTAATCAAATAGCAACACAGTTAGAAACTATAGCTGGGTCATTCCTGGTATGCGGTAACATTTTGGCTTCATAAATGTTTGAAAAAAAAGTACATGATTTTCATGTTTTTAGCATCCTACCAAAATGTTGACATGTTTAACTAGTCGGAATACATATTGGTCAAGCTCAGGGACTAAAAAAATAATAATTATGGGTAGATTCATTGTTCAGACACGGGCCGTGAAGATGTTCCACCCTTTTAGGGACATATACATAGTTATCACAAAATGTTAATGTTAAACAATAACAAGTTTTCTTGGATAGTATATGTCCCTTATGCCATCATGGTATTTTTTTAAATTCTTGAAACAATAACAAAACTATTATTGATGAATAGAATGTCTTGATTATTAAGAACAGGTACTTTTTGTACCCATTTTTGCCAACAGGATGGTAAATAATAAAAAAATGTGTTCAAAAACATATATTGTATATGCTGTTAATGATCCTCACCTCCCAAAATAAAACATAAGTATGCAAAACATTTAACGTTGCAGTCAAATTATTATTTAAAAATGACTCGCCTAACAGGGTGGAAGACCATAACAGTGGAGGAGTTTTCCCTCACTGTCCTGCATGATTTGCCATCAGTAATGTGTGGCACTGCACCTATAACATGGTTTTATAATATTTATATATGCATATATGTGTTTATAGAATTTGCAATATACACTAAATACGATTTATTCTATTAGAATGTCCACCCTGTTAGGTTTATAGAACACTAACAGGGCGGAATCAACAGGGTGGAAAATTTTAAGATAAGTTAGCCGTAGCTCTTTCACTTAAACTTAGCTCTATCAGACCATTCTTTCCTCTGAAGTGAAAACTTTACGGCCTCCTCCAGTGGCTTGAGCTTTCTCATTTCAGCCATTATCTGATGTGTCTGCTGTCATAGAGAAAAACACCAATAATTATGAGCATTGCATTTAATTTGACATTCTTCAGCAAGATTGTTTTCATAATAAACATTAATACTTACAGTTCTATTGGTACAGAGTATATTTTATTACATTCAGGAGGAATAAAAGCATATCTTGATCGCTTTGTTTCTTAATAATAATATAATAATAATAATAACTTTAAACCAAGCTAACGTTAAACTGCAGTAATATTTAACCGTAGCATGTCATACTGTATCCCCTTCACAGACTGTAGTCATGACAATGCATTGTTACGATGGCTAGACTGATTTATGTGCTCAAAATAAGTTATTTACAATTATATTGGAATCTAAAACAAATTAAATCTTACAAGCATCTCTGATTCTCTCCTGACAGTCTGGGATCAGAATGACTATGCTAGCGCCGTTAGCATCAGGCGCTAGCTGCTTTCTTACTGCAAAACGAGCAGAAAAGAGCTTATAAAACACGCACAAACAAGCCAAACTTAGCCACAAGCGATTAAACTGCAGATTAACTTACCTTTCTTTTAATAGTTGCTGCAAACAGGTCCAAATCACAGATATTTTCTCAGGTGCTGTTTCTATCCTGAATAAACGCACTTGTACACAGTGGTCTGACAAAATCTGACATTACGATAAACGGGAGCGAATATTCATGAGGGGCGCAGTACCACACACACACACACACACACACACACACACACACACACACACACACACACGTTCACATTTTAGCATCTTCCGTATCTTTGTTTCATGTTGACCGAGTTTGGTGGAGATTGAATAAATCGCCTACGAGGAGAACGTAAAAACTCAGACCCTGAATTACACAAAAATTCACCTTCAAACCAAAATATCTGACTTCCTGTTGGTCGGAGCTAATGACTGTAAATTAGAAAGTTGTCCGGCTCGAAGAGAACAATATATGTATGGGGACACATGAAATGTCTACAAATGTATGTCCTCAGAAACACACACACACACACACACACACACACACACACACACACACACACACACACACACACACACACACACACACACACACACACACACACACACACACACACACACACACACACACAGAGACAGAGAGAGAGAGAGAGAGAGAGAGATAGACAGAGAGAGAGAGAGAGAGAGAGAGAGAGAGAGAGAAAGAGAGAGAGAGAGAGAGAGAGAGAGAGAGAGAAAGAGAGAGAGAGAGAGAGAGAGAGAGAGAGAGAGAGAGAGAGAGAGAGAGAGAAAGAGAGAGAGAGAGAGAGAGAGAGAGAGAGAAACAAGGTTTTTTTTATCCTGCTTCAAAACTAACACAATGCTGCCATCTTGTGTTCATTGAGGGAAGGGCAGCACACACATGCAGGCACATTAGACTATTCAAAGAAATATTTATAAAAAATATATATATTCTTCTGAAAAATATCATAGTAATTTTAAATTAATCTAAATTCAATTACCAAACATACAATCTTAATTTAATTGAAATCAAAATATGATTTTACAAGATATTAGACAATTTCTGTTCCCCTTTTTTGTCCTTATTTAATCCCTCGCCATGGCAACACCGTTTGAGATATCCAATATTCGTTCGCATTTTAGCATCTTCCGTATCTTTGTTTCATGTTGACCGAGTTTGGTGGAGATTGAATAAATCGCCTACGAGGAGAACATAAAAACTCAGACCCCGATTTAACCAAAAATTCACCTTCAAACCAAAATATCTGACTTCCTGTTGGTCGGAGCTAATGACTGTAAATTAGAAAGTTGTCCGGCTCGATGAGGTCAATATATATACTGAGTTTGGTGATTGTAGATGAAACGAAGCCCTTCACTTTTGTCAAAAGGTGGCGCTAGAGAGCCCCTCATCCCCGCCCGTTTCTGAGGCTTTGCCCATGTGTACTGACTGACATCTCTGATGTGTGTGTTGAGTTTCAAGCAGTTTCAAGCAATTTCAAGCATGCTAAGAGCCTCAAAACAGCCAAAAGATTATTAAATTTTGACACGTTGCCATGGCAACAGTATTTGAAATTTTAGGAATCCATTTCATACGTCTCTATCTGTCATGTTTTCACATTATACTGATGAAGTTTGAAGTAAATCGAGTGAAAATAAGATGGTGATTCAAAGCATTTTTGAAAGTGACACACTTCCTGCTGCCAGTTGGTGGCGCTACAACTTTGACTCCCAAAAGTCATATCCATGTGATCGGCCTCTTACAACGAATACACAGCTGAAGTTTCACCTAAATCATTCAATGTTTGCACAAGTTATAACACACTTCCTGTTTCCCTTTTCTCGCCATAAATTCGTTGCTTCGCCACGGCCAAACCATTCGACATATCAAAAATCCGCTCGCAATTTAGCATCCTGAATATGTTCACTTCATGCTGACCGAGTTTGACAATGATCGAAACAATGGCCTCGGAGGAGTATATTAAATTCCAGAGCATGGGTTTTCCGAACAACCCATAATAGCTCACTTCCTGTTGGGCTGACGCATAACTATGAGCACGAAAGTTGTTTGGCCCAATGAGATCTATATGTGTACCGAGTTTCATACATGTACGTGCAAGTGTGTTTGATACATGGACCAAGTTTCTAAACGCATTCTAGGGGGCGCTGTCGAGCCCCCCTGCCACGCCCAGGTACCAGCTTCAGCCCGGCCCTGATGGCCGCGCATTCCGACGCGTGTGCAAAGTTTCAAGAGTTTTCGAGCATGTTAAGTGCCCCAAAAGTACCCGAGAAGTCGGAAAAAAAAATAAAAATAATAATAAAAAAAAGAATTAAAGCTGCGAGCAGCGATGACGGGCTCAAGCCGGTGGCACCGCCACGCCGGTGGCATCAGCTTAACTGTGCATGGCAGGCAATATGCATTTAAACAGGAGAATATTTTAAAAATCACTCGAATATGCCACATTTACTGCAGCAGCTGGTGCCATTATGACCATAAGCCACACCCATGATGTAATTTAAATATAGATGAATTGTAATGTCATAGGATCACATATAGGACCACATCTATGAGATCAATTAAATTTAAATTAATTTCATGTCAGATGATGTCAAAGGTCAAATCATAATGAGTTCAGAATACCATATATTACATGTAGTAATTTACATGATTTATACTTTATTTGTGGGAACACTTGTATATATAATTTGTAGTTAGTTTAAATGTAATTAAACTATTACATTCTATGTCGTTGGTACAAAATAACAAGGACACAGTAGGGAATTGAACCCCATTCCAGTAAACCAGGAGTACCATTACCAACGCCAGTGCTTGAAGTGGAAAAAATAAAGTGCCGGTACCCACCAGAGGGGGCGGGGCTTTGTTGGGGGCGTGGTTATGGGGGGATTGTTTATTCAATAATTCAAGAAGGTCCGTATTTTAAAGCTCTTTCTAACTTGTTCTCAGCCTTAGATCTAACATATAGTTCTTGTAATTGTTTAACTATATCATTTGTTACAATAAGTGTTTATTTACAAAGGAAGACCATTGACGGCACCTCATTAGGCTACCATGCAGGCCAATGTTCACTTTTGTCTTTCTTTTTTCTAATCAAATAGCAACACAGTTAGAAACTATAGCTGGGTCATTCCTGGTATGCGGTAACATTTTGGCTTCATAAATGTTTGAAAAAAAAGTACATGATTTTCATGTTTTTAGCATTCTACCAAAATGGTGACATGTTTAACTAGTCGGAATACATATTGGTCAAGCTCAGGGACTAAAAAAATAATAATTATGGGTAGATTCATTGTTCAGACACGGGCCGTGAAGATGTTCCACCCTTTTAGGGACATATACATAGTTATCACAAAATGTTAATGTTAAACAATAACAAGTTTTTCTTGGATAGTATATGTCCCTTATGCCATCATGGTATTTTTTTAAATTCTTGAAACAATAACAAAACTATTATTGATGAATAGAATGTCTTGATTATTAAGAACAGGTACTTTTTGTACCCATTTTTGCCAACAGGATGGTCAATAATAAAAAAATGTGTTCAAAAACATATATTGTATATGCTGTTAATGATCCTCACCTCCCAAAATAAAACATAAGTATGCAAAACATTTAACGTTGCAGTCAAATTATTATTTAAAAATGACTCGCCTAACAGGGTGGAAGACCATAACAGTGGAGGAGTTTTCCCTCACTGTCCTGCATGATTTGCCATCAGTAATGTGTGGCACTGCACCTATAACATGGTTTTATAATATTTATATATGCATATATGTGTTTATAGAATTTGCAATATACACTAAATACGATTTATTCTATTAGAATGTCCACCCTGTTAGGTTTATAGATTAGTTTAGGTAGTTAGGTTTATGATTCCGTCCTAACAGGGCGGAATCAACAGGGTGGAAAATTTTAAGATAAGTTAGCCGTAGCTCTTTCACTTAAACTTAGCTCTAGCAGACCATTCTTTCCTCTGAAGTGAAAACTTTACGGCCTCCTCCAGTGGCTTGAGCTTTCTCATTTCAGCCATTATCTGATGTGTCTGCTGTCATAGAGAAAAACACCAATAATTATGAGCATTGCATTTAATTTGACATTCTTCAGCAAGATTGTTTTCATAATAAACATTAATACTTACAGTTCTATTGGTACAGAGTATATTTTATTACATTCAGGAGGAATAAAAGCATATCTTGATCGCTTTGTTTCTTAATAATAATATAATAATAATAATAACTTTAAACCAAGCTAACGTTAAACTGCAGTAATATTTAACAGTAGCATGTCATACTGTATCCCCTTCACAGACTGTAGTCATGACAATGCATTGTTACGATGGCTAGACTGATTTATGTGCTCAAAATAAGTTATTTACAATTATATTGGAATCTAAAACAAATTAAATCTTACAAGCATCTCTGATTCTCTCCTGACAGTCTGGGATCAGAATGACTATGCTAGCGCCGTTTGCATCAGGCGCTAGCTGCTTTCTTACTGCAAAACGAGCAGAAAAGAGCTTATAAAACACGCACAAACAAGCCAAACTTAGCCACAAGCGATTAAACTGCAGATTAACTTACCTTTCTTTTAATAGTTGCTGCAAACAGGTCCAAATCACAGATATTTTCTCAGGTGCTGTTTCTATCCTGAATAAACGCACTTGTACACAGTGGTCTGACAAAATCTGACATTACGATAAACGGGAGCGAATATTCATGAGGGGCGCAGTACCACACACACACACACATACGTTCACATTTTAGCATCTTCCGTATCTTTGTTTCATGTTGACCGAGTTTGGTGGAGATTGAATAAATCGCCTACGAGGAGAACGTAAAAACTCAGACCCTGAATTACACAAAAATTCACCTTCAAACCAAAATATCTGACTTCCTGTTGGTCGGAGCTAATGACTGTAAATTAGAAAGTTGTCCGGCTCGAAGAGAACAATATATGTATGGGGACACATGAAATGTCTACAAATGTATGTCCTCAGAAACACACACACACACACACACACACACACACACACACACACACACACACACACACACACACACACACACACACACACACACACACACACACACACACACACACACACACACACACACACACACACACACACACAGAGAGAGAGAGAGAGAGAGAGAGAGAGAGAGATAGACAGAGAGAGAGAAACAAGGTTTTTTTATCCTGCTTCAAAACTAACACAATGCTGCCATCTTGTGTTCATTGAGGGAAGGGCAGCACACACATGCAGGCACATTAGACTATTCAAAGAAATATTTATAAAAAAATATATATATTCTTCTGAAAAATATTATAGTAATTTTAAATTAATCTAAATTCAATTACCAAACATACAATCTTAATTTAATTGAAATCAAAATATGATTTTACAAGATATTAGACAATTTCTGTTCCCCTTTTTTGTCCTTATTTAATCCCTCGCCATGTATAGAAAACACACTCACACTCCTCTGTTTTAAAAAAAAGAGTTCTGTCTGAATGAGTACATGAAATCACGGCTGTCAGGTGATAAGAATTGTAACTCAAATGTCATTTAGAAAATGAGTCCTGTAGTGATAGTGTCATAGTTCATGTCCACATTAACCACTACGTTGTAATACCAATACCCATGTCATAATACACTTTTGTGTCCTCATAAATCACATAATCAAGCACAGAGAGAGAGAGAGACAGAAAGGGAGTTTCAAAAATAATACAACACTGCCCCCTTTTGGTGATAGAGGGGAGGGCACACAAACAGCCAAAAACATTATTAAACTTTGACATGTTGCCATGGCAGCATTATTTGAAATATCAGGAATTCATTCATATGTCTCTATCTGTCATGTTTTCACATTATACTGATGAAGTTTGAAGTCAATCGCGTGAAAATAAGATGGTGATTCAAAGCATTTTTGAAAGTGACACACTTCCTGCTGCCAGTTGGTGGCGCTATAACTTTGACTCACAAAAGTCATATCCATGTGATCAGCCTCTTACAACGAACACACAGCTGAAGTTTCATCCAAATCAGTCAATGTTTGCACAAGTTATTACACACTTCCTGTTTACCTTTTCTCGCCATAAATTCGTTGCTTCGCCACGGCCAAACCGTTTAAGATATCAAAAATCCGTTCGCAATTTAGCATCCTCTGTGTCTTGACTTCATGCTGACCGAGTTTGGCACTGATTGAAACAATGGCCTCGGAGGAGTATATTAAATTCCAGAGCATGTGTTTTCAGAACAACCCATATTAGCTCACTTCCTGTTGGGCTGACACGTAACTTAGAGCACGAAAGTTGTTTGGCCCGATGAGGTCTATATGTGTACCGAGTTTCATACATGTACGTGCAAGTGTGTTTGATATATAGACCAAGTTTTCAGACCCCACTTAAGGGGGCGCTGTCGAGTCCCCCTGCCACGCCCGGGTACCAGCTTCAGCCCGGCTCTGATGGCCGCGCATTCCGATGTGTGTGCTAAGTTTCAAGAGTTTTCGAGCATGTTAAGGGCCCCAAAAGTACCCGAGAAGTCGAAAAAAAAAATAAAAAGAAAAAGAATAATCCTTAGGGGAACAATAGGGCTCTGCGCCCTTTCAGGCTTGAGCCCTAATAATCTGAGGAAGAACAATAGGGCTCTGCGCCCTTTCAGGCTTGAGCCCTAATAATCTGAGGAAGAACAATAGGGCTCTGCGCCCTTTCAGGCTTGAGCCCTAAATATACGTATTCAGTGTATATACACAGGGGCACACGTTTTTTAATGGTCTATAAAGATTGAAGACTGTTTTGTGATAGATTTAGCCTGAACCTGATAGCTGGACTGGAAACTTAAAGTGAGTACAAGTTCATATCAATACTAATGTACAAAGCATGACAAACAATACAGATTATATATGGATATAAGCCTCAATGCATCAAGTACTGGTTTATTTAATCACCAACACATAGCAAATACATATAAACCACAAGTTGTAGTGCATCTTAAGATGTGATGCATCAATCACAAACAAATATTTTCAAAAATTAAAAAGATAAAAAAATTCACAGGTTTTAGTGCAACAAGAGCCACAAAATGCCCATCTAAAGTCAAGTCAAGTCAAGTCAACTTTATTTATATAGCGCTTTTTACAATGCAGATTGTTTCAAAGCAGCTTCACAGTGTTAAACAGGAAAATAATGCAACAGAATTTGATTCGGCCGTATAGCCGCTCCGGAGAAAACGGTGATGTCATCAGTTCATTACAATTATATAGTGACAATGTGGGCATTAGATTAGTAATTAGATCAGTAATTTAGTTTATTTGGTTAATTTAGTTTACTAATTAGATTTATTTGGATATTTAGTTGAAAAATGTAGTGTCCCGAACTGAGCAGGCCAAGCCAGAGGCAACAGTGGCAATGAAACCAAAACCCCATCAGGTGACCTAATGGAGAAAAATAAACCTTGGGAGAAACCAGGCTCAGTCGGGGTGCCAGTTCTCCTCTGGCCAATTAACAAACAAAGTATGATTATTATTCTGGCAACTTTACAGGACAGGGGTCATATTAGATCGGAATATTCAAAAGATCGGAGTCATCACGCCGGAGATGGGTTTATTTAGGATGCCGTGTCAATGAGGTAATTTCAGGGGGAGTCTAATTGACACGGTCTCTACAGACACTTCAGGGTCATGCGTTGGTCATCAAATATCTTGTCTCACTAGTATCTAATAACAAAAGCACTGATTGTAACCATAATTTATGGTTTACAAGGTAAACATATATTGACATATGGTCCTTTATATCATAACTTATTATGCTGTTCTTAGCTCCAGTTTTTGTAATTTAGTGGCCCCTAGTGGTGACATTCCTATATTTAAGCAGAGCATGTGCTGTTCAGCCATTTTGTTTTGTTTGAGAGGGTGCACAGCCAAACCCCATCTCCATCCACACTTTTATTCTTGGAAACGGCATAGTCTGTAAGTGTTTCCTTAACCCTCTGGTGTTCTTCGTTTAGGGGTTGCATTGGTTGCTTCCCGGTCATAAGTGACCGGACACCTAAAAATGTATCTTCCTCCACCCCAGTAAAACCAATGCAATTTATTTTTTTTCAATAATATTTTTTCTTTTTAATTTTGTATTTTGAGATGATTTTATGGTATTTTTTAATATTTATGCAATAATTATTGTCTATTTTTGCCATTGAAAATTATACACACATTTTTTTTTGTAATTTAATTTTTTTTTTAAATTTTATTATTGCAGTATTTCAGGTTAAAATAGAGACTAGGGCTGCATTCGAAACTGCATAGTTTCCTACTATATAGTATGTAAAAAGCAGTAGGCGAGCGAATAGTATGTCCGAATCCATAGTATTCATAAAAGAGTAGGCGAGAACTACCAGGGTTTTGGACTATTTCTCGCGAGATTCAGACGTGCGTATACTGATGTTGCGTTCGAATATGCCTACTTACCTACTATATAGTAGGCGAAAACAGTACGTGAAAGGAGTAGTATGTTCGAAACCTCAGTAATCATAAAAGAGTAGGCGAGAAGTTCCCGGATGGCCTACTGATTCCGCCCAGATTGTGAAGCACCCATCGTCGGATACTTTTCTATCCCTGCCTTCCCATGAGGCCACAGGAAAGGATACGTCAGGCGGAGAAAAGCGATGCGGGTGGAGGACTCAGAAGAGGAAGGACGTCGGACAAGTGACCCGGAACCAGCGCCGTGGAGGGCCACGTTGGGATCAGTCTCCGCCTCCGAGGAGGCGCTAGACTAACGCAGGCCCTTCCTCCTTCTAACAATTCCCTTTTCCCCAACGCCTCTTACATCAGGCGGTGGGCCCGTGATGAACGGGAAAAGGAAGTACCCCAATCTCTGACGGCCCGCCAGGCCTGGTGTGTGAGAGCGCCCTCGAGCGGGTCGGTGGTAATGTTGCACCTAAGCACACACATTGTGAATTAAAGCTTGTGGGTGAATATTAATGGCGCTGCAGGCGAGCGGGTAAGTCCCCTATGGGGAAAATATCAATACATTTTCTGTTCCATGATCCCTGCTGAGGGTTTCGGGATCATTTTGGAATCGTTGGATATTTCTGTAGGGCCTGTAGTTCCCCTGTTTGGACGGCAAGAACGAATGTAGTTTACACCAGTTGCTTTAAAAGTATATTTCAGCAGGTTCTTGCTCTCTGTTTAATTACAGTTTTTTGTCTCTATAAATAACGAGAATATCGCTGGTAGTGCCGCTCATTCCTGCGGGTGTGTAGCGTTTTTCTCTAAATATAGAAAGGCTGCGTGTAAGCTCGTAACTGGTAGCCGCCTCAGGGTAGAGCAGTCTGCATTTTCTCTCCGTGTAAAACTGTCTAGAGAATTCGGATCAGACTGTGTTACAACTACAGTTAGATCTAGAGCCCATTAAAACAAAACAGGTATAGATCTATTTTGGCCTACGCTTCTAGGGATTACGGAGGTATTTATTCCCTAATGTAGCCGTCTCTTACATAGAGTCGTCCGGCCAAGGCCCGCCCCCTTTCCTGCGTTCAGGTTTTTTTATTAGCAATGCAGATGATGCTGTGCAGGATGTGATGCGACCTAGCCAGTGGTCGCGTGGAGGGGTAGGCCATCTTTTTGTTTGATGTAAAGATGTTGTGTATGTTGTTCAACTTTGCCCTCCAGAGCTAGTTGTTTAAAGCCGCCAGTTGTTTGGAATTGTACCTGGCATGTGGAAGTACTCCTCTGTTAAAACAGGATAGATTAGAGTATTTCGCTAACCTAGCTCTGTATCATTCTGCCTCACCCATGGCTTGGGTTGAGC
The DNA here is from genome assembly GCA_033150135.1 of Gobio occitaniae. Lineage (NCBI taxonomy): Eukaryota > Metazoa > Chordata > Actinopteri > Cypriniformes > Gobionidae > Gobio > Gobio occitaniae. The sequence continues at coordinate 61,589 of JARQWZ010005039.1, forward strand.
AGCACTTCTTAACCTTTGTGAAGCAAAATTTGCTGGTTTGGTAGTGAGCTCCCTTGTAGCCAGAGCATTGCCATGGCTGATGCCCTTGCATCTTAAATGATAGGCCGCTTTAAAAGCTAGGTCCTTCATTGGTCGGGTGGCGTACGTGGTACTCCCCCCGTTCAGGGGGTCCAGGGCGTTGTTTTTGCCGAGTCTCCTGTCATGGGTAATGTATTAGGTTCCAGAGCTGTAGGCGCTGCTGGTAAGACTGCAACTGTCATACAGTAGGCCCGAAGGTAGGCCGCTGGGATGGATTAGCCCCAGGTTGAGACCTGGGGGAAGCCAGTTGGCTGTGAGCAGCCAACTCGGGCAGTCTGGGCAGTAGACTCCGGGTCAGGTGGTAGGCCTCAGTAGGCCTCCTTGCGAGTGAGTCCCGACGTTGGGGAGGTTAGCGATTAATAGCTGCAACCAAGATAGTTAGTCAGCCTTGAAAAGTTGGCCTTTTGCAAAGTCGGCGCCTTTTTGAATTGCTATGTGTTTACTTCCTAACGATGTCGGCCTCAAGTAGCAGAATTATCAACTAATAGCTTTTCTTTGTTGTCTTGTCAGCCAGCAGAGGAGCAGCTGTCAGCCGGGAGATATAGCAGCCAGTTTTCATGCCTGCCACAACAGGAAGCCGCCTCCGCGGATCTGCTTTAAGGCTCCATGGACGCCAGTCGACCATGACAGTCAGTGCGGCTGCCTGACCGTCCCCAGGGGTGAGCAGGATGGGACCAGGGACCAGGATGCCTCTGGCAGCAGGCATGTGGGATTTCCAGGTAGTGGGCCTCACCAGGCCCCCCTGAAGGTTTGCCGTGGGGAGCAGGCCTCAAGCCGGGCCTCCCCTGATGGCACATCCCAAGGTTTCAGTCATGTGGACTAACATGGACTGCTGGCAGATGGTAGGCTTTACTCTGCCTCCCGGTGAACTCGCTACCAGGCGATAGGCCGCACTGGGCCTCCCTGAGGGGGAATTCCCAAGTCAGGATGCTCGGGCGGCTAGCATAGCCTGCTATTAGGTAGCGGGCCTCTCCAGGCCTCCCTGAGGGGATGAGCTTCTGTTTTCCAGCTGCATCGACAGTGGGCTTCGACTGCTATCAGGTAATGGGCCTCATCTGGCCTCCCTTTAGCCGAGTTCCCGAGTTGGTTCCTCAAGCATTTGGCATGTACTGCTATCATGTAATAGGCCTCACTAGGCCTCCCTGAGGGGTCGGGTTCTCAGTTCAAGAACTGTTTACTGGCATATGCTGACAGCTAGTGGTATCTGCCCCTTATTTGGCAGCATCTGAGGATGGTCTTACCCTGGCGCGACTGAGGTCGCTTCTGCTACTTGGTTCCCATGGGAGGGAATTTAGCCTACAACCTGACTTACCTACCGGGCAGCCCCTTCTTAAGCTCCCCTCTCTCCGAGGGTCGTCTGTGAGCCCGAAGCTGCCTGGGCCTGATCAGATGGTTGTAGGCCCCTCGCGAGGCCTCCCAAGTTGGATCAGCTTTTAGGCCAGTCTGGCCTCCTGAGTTTTTCTACTTGATAATAGCTCAGTAGATCCTAGGATCGAGCAGATTGACTCCCCTCGCTGGCAAGGGTAGAAAGCGCTATGCTGAATACTGCTCTCCAGGATGCCTGTCTCTGAGATCCGGCTCGAGGAGGACACTGCCAGCTTGCAGTACCTTGGGCTGGATGCCTCTCCCGGAGGTGAGTTTCCAGAGGCTCTGTTCTCGAACAGACAAGGATGGCTGGTCCCATGTGTCCCATATAGAGGTCTCTGGGTCAGGTCTCCCTGGTGGCATTCGGTGATTTCTTCCCGAATAGTGGCTGGCTGGGGCGCCCTAGGGCCCCCTAGCCACATTCCCTTAAAGGAGCCCCCTTCCTTTGAATGGGTTGGTTCCAGGCCTTTGAGCGGCCTGATTAGGACCTCGTGCAGCCACACTAAGGTTCCTGACGAGGCTTATAGCTTGGGCTATGACCGTAGGGAATGCTGTCACTGACAGCCTTGTGTGACCAGAGGGGGAGTGGTTTAGGCATTTCATTCGAATTTGCTTGTCCTGACAGTTGTCACTGCCAGTGGGCATGCACTCCCCTCGGCATGGCGGCGTTGGTATTTCGTTCCCCGTAGCGTCAAGCTGACGCAGCGAGAGTTCCCTTTCGAAAGGGAACGTCTCCGGTTACGTATGTAACCTAGGTTCCCTGAGAACAGGGAACGAGACGCTGCGTCGCTTTGCCATGCCTCAGGGCCTGCCCGCCGAACAGTCCCTTCAGACGAAGAGGCGGTGTCATGTTGGTAAGGCGCCCTTATATACTTCCTGGTCGCACTTTGATGACGTCATGGGCTGTCGCCGGTCAATAGGATTGACGTGATTCGATTGTGATTCAGACAACTGTCACGCTGAAGGCGTTCCCCCGTAGCGTCAAGCTGACGCAGCATTCTGTTCTCAGGGAACCTAGGTTACATACGTAACCGGAGACGTTCTGTTTTGAACACATCTAATGATTTTTTTTTGTTGATGGATTTGAATACATATTTAAAAAATCTCAAAGACTATTTTTATTATTAAGACGTTTTAGATTTGTTTGTTGTTGTTAGAAATATAGATTTTTTCTGTGAATTTGTGTTTTTGCAGATTTCCCATTCATTTCCTATGGTGTCATTTATGACCGAAGAGCACAAGTGAGAGTATTTTTTTTACGACCACTTAGCATGCTCAAATCATACCCTCAATTTTTTTGTGTGTTTACATACCTAATGCTAGAAAAGTCACCAAGTTTCATATCATTCTGATGAAGCTGTGATTTTTAAAAATTCCAAATGTGGTTCATAGGTTCAGTTTTCGTAATTTAGTGGCCCCTAGTGGTGACATTCCTATATTTAAGCAGAACATGTGCTGTTCAGCCATTTTGTTTTGTTTGAGAGGGTGCACAGCTGATCCCCATCTCCATCCACACTTTTATTCTTGGAAACAGCATAGTCTGTAAGTGTTTCCTTAAAGTTTTTTGGTGTTGTCATAGATCATTGGTGTTGTATTTGGATGAGTGTACATGAACATAAGACTATCAGATACTCTTCAGCAGTGTTGGGGAAAGTTACTTTGAAAAGTAATGCATTACAATTTTGCGTTACTCCCTTAAAAAGTAACTAATTGAGTTACTTAGTTACTTTTTAATAAAAGTAATGCGTTACGTTACTTTTGCGTTACTTTTTCTCACCTGGGCTGGGCTTGCTTTTTAGTTTTGTTTTTTAATATCAAAAAAAGTCCTTTTTTGTGCTAATGTAAAGACCTCTTCATACCAAAATTGAAATAATAGGCCTCAGGCTGAGGTATAAATGTGCTGCCATTCTGGATAATGGAAGAATAGGACGCAGGAGAAAAACGTTTTACCAATAAAAACAAAAAATCTAGTAATTTTTGCTCATGGCTTAACTGAATCATCAAAGGTCAGCAGCACGACATTGGTCAATTAAGGTAGATTAAATGCATAAAAATATTTGTTCTATTTAACATTTATATATTTGAGGTTTGAGTACTCTGATTTTGCATTTGACTGATTTTATTCATTTTGAGGAGTACAGTATCTTTATTGTGCGAGTTAGTCTACAACTACAATAACCATCATGTTTACACACAACGCCTTTCCACTTATTTTTCACAACATGGGGGCAGGAGAGCTGTCAGTCAAATAAATGTGAAAAAGTAACTTGCGTTACTTTTTTGAAAAAGTAACTCAGATATTTTGTTGTAAATTTGAAAAGTAATGCGTTACTTTACTAGTTACTTGAAAAAGTAATATTATTACGTAACTCAAGTTACTTGTAATGCGTTACCCCCAACACTGCTCTTCAGCTTGTTGGATTCATGTTGTAATCTGCGTATTCATTGTTAAGAAACTTTCAATAATTGTGTGAACATTTGTATATTGAGGGAAATGTAAGCTGCTGTGGTGCAAATGGTAATGTTATGCATGCTATGCTATCCATATTTGAAAATGTATGTATCAGAAGATGTTTATGCTCAAAGTATTTTGTAATTTATGGTATTTTTTCTATTGTTGTTTTTTCAGTTTAACACCGCTTCCATTAAATGCACTTGGATTCAGTTCTGTCTAAAGTCTTTCTTGGAAGAGTGTTAAGCTTGCTGCATAGCTATGCATGTGTATACATGGTGAGGGCAGTAAATATAGGTTATAAAAATAAATAGGTTTTGACTATTTTTATGTTAATGTGACAAATATTTGAAAAGGCACACTGAACACAACATACCATGGGCACCTGACACACAGGGTGCTGGTGTTTCAAGCTCTCTCTCTTCTCTTTCAATGTCTGAGCTCTCTTCCTCCCTTAGCCCTCTCTCTTCCCCCTCTTCACTCATTTCATGCTCATCACCTGTCTCATCACCTCTATCTAGCTCTTTGTCATACATTTCTATATTTCTTTCTTCCACCACTCCATCTTCTCCTCTGCTGCCTTCCACAACTTAATTTGTACGTATACCTTTTTCTGTCTTATCTGCAACTTCCACTCCCACATTATCTGACTCTGATTTTCCTTTTCTTTTTGGTTTAAAAAAAAACCTCTGGATGTCAGCCTTTCTTTTCATATTAGGCTATCCCGCAAGATGTAACAACAAGAACAAAGTTTAGACTTTCTAGCTTTCTAAATGTACACGACACTCAATAGTTTAATCTCCTTAATGGATACAAATTAAAAAATTACGCCTGTTTCACACATACTCTGTCTGCAGTCCGTATGCGATGCAGGAGAAGCGGGAGCTGTGCTTTCACATATGCCTCGTTTGCAGTGCGCAACTGATCCGCGGTGACAAAATGTTTTCATTATTTTTTATTTCAAATCTAAAAGTTGTTACTGAACATGGCTTGTCAGCATTGCAATACACTCTTTCATAGATGTCACGTTTAAACTCACTACATTTAAACAACGTTTTATTCAATTCATTAGCCTACTTTATATTTATATAGTCTAGTACTTTAGATTTATAAATTACGTTGCTCATGCAAGTGGCAAAATAGGCCTATGTTATAAATAAGAAACATTTTACATTAAAACTTACAATAGACAAAAAATCTTGTCTTTTCTTTCATTTTTGAATCTTTTTACAAGAAATCCTGCAGGTCATAAAGAACTTTGTTTTTCCACCTCCAAGAAAGGACGAGTGCTCTCCTATTTTACCTTAATGTATTGTTTTCCTTGCTTTACCCGAGGAAAAAAGCCATGTGTTGACTTTGAAACGGAGTAAACTTAAAGTTATATGCATCTGTGGTGAAATTACTACATTTTCACGTCAATACATGTATATTTTAATGCAAACAATGCGCTGTCACTTTAATTCAGCGCGTCCAGCACAGCAAAAAATAGACTCGGTGCGGAAACAATCGCCGCACTTCAGGCCAATTTATACTTCTGCGTCGAGTGTACCCAACGACGTACCCTGACGTGCACCTCTCCAAAAATGTAACAACGCGTCAATTCTACGCGGACCGCAAGCGCTGTGATTGGTCTGCCAGAACCCTTCCCTCAGGTCAATAAATAAATAAAATCTGCGATAGGAGGGTGTGTGTGTGTGTGTGTCTAGAAATGGGATGATAGTTTCATCTTTATATCTGCTATATAACACAATATTTTGTAGTGCAGAGATTGTTTATGTTAGTGAATAAATACATAGATCAGCTGTGTATAGTTTATTTATTTTCTCATTAAAACCAAAGATGTTAATCAGTGATTGTATATCAAGAACAGGGACACATTAGGGTGCATTTCGTTTTGTGATTTCAACGGAATGACTAAAGTCTCCGCAACAGCAATCGATTGAAGCGCTCGTCTGCACGAGCCACCGATACTGAAAGCAGCTCCACGAGCACTCGGCATGATTTCAAAAACACATTCCAGCGCCATATCGTCTCTTATGTAACTCTACTAATCAACTAGAGATGCTTAATTTCTCAAGCTGCAAGAAAAGCCGCTATCTGGCGCCATGACGGCTGCTGATACTCTGGGTGCGTCTCAATCAGCTCCCTAGTTCAGTAGTCAGGGCACTGATCAGGGAGTCAGCCCATTGACTTCTGTCCTAATCAGTGCACTGACTACTGAACTAGGAAGCTGATTGAGATGCATCCTTCGACAATGTAAACAAGCTGCTTCTTCTTCAGCTTTTGCCTTGATAAAGAGTAAGATGCGTGTCTACATTTTATGGAAGTTTATTATAAATAGCCACTTTTATAAAATCATGTGAAATTTATGTTTTAATACATTTATATTATATCAGTAAATAATTAATTTAAAGACATGTGCATCATACGTGATCTTGGCAAACACATCACATGACGTTTTTATTTCAAGTGATAGTTATTTGTGATAGCCTATATAAAAGGGTTAAATTATCATCATCAAGAGAGAAAGTCACACACACACACACACACACACACACACACACACACACACACACACACACACACACACACACACACACACACACGTGTGTGAAAAATAGTATGATTATTTTAAAGCTATTTGGTTACATTTTAATAAAACATTGTTTTAGTATGTTTTTAAACACACACACATACACGTTGTAATACCAGTGTAATACCCATGTCATTATACAAATTTGTGTCCTCACAAATCACATAAACAAGAGAGAGAGAGAAACAAGTTTTTTTTTTATCCTGCTTCAAAACTAATACAATGCTGCCATCTTGTGTTCATTGAGGGGAGAGCAGCACACACAGACACAGAATAGATTATTGAAAGAAATATTTTAAATAAATAAATATATTCATCTGAAAAATAGTACAGTCATTTTAAATAAATCCAAGTTCAATTACTGAACATACAATCTTAATTTAATTGAAATCAAAATATGATTTTACAAGATATGAGAATTTCTGTTCCCCTTTTTTGTCCTTATTTAATCCCTCGCCATGGCAACACCGTTTGAGATATCCAATATCCGTTCGCGTTTTAGCATCTTCCGTATCTTTGTTTCACGTTGACCGAGTTTGGTGGAGATTGAATAAATTGCCTATGAGGAGAACGTAAAAACTCAGACCCTGAATTACACAAATATTCACCTTCAAACCAAAATATCTGACTTCCTGTTGGTCGGAGCTAATGACTGTAAATTAGAAAGTTGTCCGGCTCGAAGAGAGCAATATATGTACCGAGTTTGGTGACTGAAGATAAAACGAACCCCCCCACTTTTGTCAAAAGGTGGCGCTAGAGAGCCCCTCATCCCCGCCCGTTTCTGAGGCTTTGCCAATGTGTACTGACTGACATCTCTGATGTGTGTGTTGAGTTTCAAGCAGTTTCAAGCTATTTCAAGCATGCTAAGAGCCTCAAAACAGCCAAAAGATTATTAAACTTTGACACGTTGCCATGGCAACAGTATTAAAATTTCAGGAATCCATTTCATACGTCTCTATCTGTCATGTTTTCACATTATACTGATGAAGTTTGAAATAAATCGGGTGAAAATTCGATGGTGATTCAAAGCATTTTTGAAAGTGACACACTTCCTGCTGCCAGTTGGTGGCGCTATAACTTTGACTCACAAAAATCATATCCATGTGATCGGCCTCTTACAACAAACAAACAGCTGAAGTTTCATCCAAATCAATCAATGTTTGCACAAGTTATAACACACTTCCTGTTTCCCTTTTCTCGCCATAGATTCGTTGCTTCGCCACGGCCAAACCGTTCGCAATATCAAAAATCCACTCGCAATTTAGCATCCTGAATATGTTCACTTCATGCTGACCGAGTTTGGCAATGATCAAAACAATGGCCTCGGAGGAGTATATTAAATTCCAGAGCATGCGTTTTCTGAACAACCCATTATAGCTCACTTCCTGTTGGGCTGACGCATAACTATGAGCACGAAAGTTGTTTGGCCCAATGAGGTCTATATGTGTACCGAGTTTCATACATGTACGTGTAAGTGTGTTTGATACATGGACCAAGTTTCTTAACGCATTCTAGGGGGCGCTGTCGAGCCCCCCTGCCACTCCCAGGTACCAGCTTCAGCCCGGCTCTGATGGCCGCGCATTCCGACGCGTGTGCAAAGTTTCAAGAGTTTTCGAGCATGTTAAGTGCCCCAAAAGTACCAGAGAAGTCGAAAAAAAATAAATAAAATAAAATAAAAAAAATAATTAAAGCTGCGAGCAGCGATGACGGGCCCAAGCCGGTGGCACCGCCACGCCGTTGGCATCAGCTTAACTGTGCACGGCAGGCAATATGCATTTAAACAGGAGAATATTTTAGAATCGCTCGAATATGCCACATTTACCGCAGCAACTGGTGCCACTATCACCACAAGCCACACCCATGATGTAATTTAAATCTAGATTAATTTTAATGTCATAGGATAAAATAAATAAAAGTTATATTTTCCTGCTCAAAATTTTGTAAGTCCAGAAGGCCAGTATTTAATTCAAGGAGTTTGTAGTTCTTTTTTACTTATTCACACTAAAGTGATAGTTTTTTGTGATAGTCTATGATACGAAAGGGGTAAATTATCATTCCGAGAGAGAAAGGCACACACACAAATTCACAGAGTGAGAGAGACACCCCCCCCCCCCCCCCACACACACACACACACCACACACACACGTGCGCGCACACACTCAAACACACACACACCCAGGGTGAGCCTGAGAGTGAGGGGGGAGGGGAAGGACTGAGAGAGAGGCAACTCTGCACATTGAACAAGGTTCACAAGATTTTAACAACAAAAATAAATAAAATCTAAATGGTGGGAGAAAGTTTTTTTTATTTCACTCTCTGAAAAAAATATGTTGAATATATTTGAAATCAATATGTGTGGTCCAATATAAAAAAATAAATAGAGAAAGACACACACACACACACACACACACACACACACCAACACACATGTTTGTTTTTGTGAAATGTGAGGACATTCCATAGGCGTAATGGTTTTTATACCATACAAACCGTATTTTCTATCCCCTTACACTGACCCTGCCCCTAAACCTAGCCCTCACAGGAGACTGTGCAGTTCACTTTCTGTGAAAAAAAACTCATTCTGTGTGATTTATAAGCATTTTGAAAAGTGAGGACATGGGTAACGTCCTCATATTTCACCCTCTTTTTGTAATACCTATGTCATACCCATGTCATTATACACATTTGTGTCCTGATATTTCACGAAAACATGCCCACACACACACACACACACACACACACACACACACACACACACACACACACACACACACACACACACACACACACACACACACACACACACACACACACACACACACACACACACACACACACACACAATGATAGAGGGAGAGTGAGGGGGGAGGGGAAGGACTGAGAGAAAGACACACACACACACACACAGAGAGAGTGATAGAGAGGGGGAAGGGGAAAGACAGGCAGAGGGCATTCCATAGACTTAATGGTTTTTATACTGTACAAACTGTAAATTCTATCCCCCTACACTACCCCTAAGCCTACATATCGCACACACACACACACACACACACACACACACACACACACACACACACACACACACACACACACACACACACACACACACACACACACACACACACACACACAACCCCTAAACCTACCATCACAGAAAACATTCTGCATTTTTACATTTTTATTAAAACATTGTTTAGTATGCTTTTAAAGCTATTTTGATTTACGGGGACACATGAAATGTCTTCATAAACCATGATTATGTTGTAATAAACACCCCTCCAACACACCCATTTCTGAGGCTTTGCCCATTTCCACTGACTTACATCTCTGATGTGTGTGTTGAGTTTCAAGCAATTTCAAGCATGCTAAGAGCCTCAAAAACAGCCAAAAGATGATTAAACTTTGACACACTGTTATGTCATTGTCACTGTTATGTCACAGTCATTGTTATGCTGACGATACTCAGCTCTATATTTCTTCACGCCCTGAAGAAACTTACCAATTCACAAGATTAACGGAATGCATAGCTGATATAAAACATTGGATGACTGGTAATTTCCTGCAACTCAATTCAGAAAAAACTGAATTTTTAATTATTGGACAAAAAAGCTCCACAAGTAGTAACCTAGAATACTGTCTAACACTTGATGGCTGTTCTGTCAAGTCCTCGTCGTCAGTGAGGAACCTGGGTGTGCTCTTTGATACCAATCTTTCGTTTGAAAGCCACGTTTCTAGCATCTGTAAAACTGCTTTCTACCATCTTAAAAATATATCTAAATTACGGCACATGCTCTCAATGCAAAATGCTGAACAGTTAGTTCATGCGTTCATGACCTCAAGGTTAGATTATTGTAATGCTCTACTGGGTGGTTGCCCTGCTCGCTTAATAAATAAACTCCAGCTGGTCCAAAACGCAGCAGCTCGAGTTCTTACTAGAACCAGGAAGTATGACCATATTAGCCCAGTTCTGTCAACACTGCACTGGCTGCCTATTAAACATCGCATAAATTTTAAAATCTTACTTATTACTTACAAAGCACTAAATGGTTTAGCTCCCCAATACTTGAGCGAGCTCTTAACATATTATACTCCATCACGTCTACTGCGGTCTCAAAATTCTGGCCAGTTGATCATACCGAGAATATCCAAATCAAATGCAGGTGGTCGATCGTTTTCCTATTTAGCACCTAAACTCTGGAACAGTCTTCCTAACATTGTTCGGGAAGCAGACACACTCTGTCAGTTTAAATCTAGACTAAAAACACATCTCTTTACTGTGGCATACACATAAAACACTTTTTCAATGAAATGATTGTTAGGCTGCATTAACTAGGTCAGCCGGAACCGGGAACACTTCCCATAACACCTGATGTACTCGTTACATCATCAGAAGAATGGCATCTACGCTAATGATAGTCTCTCTGTTTTATCCCGAGGTTTACTGCAGTCAGCCGGATCCGGGCCGTATCCAGTTCAGATGGTGGATCTGCGCCCGGAGAAGACCAACACAGGACTCCGAAGTGTCTGAGAGACCGTGATTAGACTCCCCCTGCAACTGCCTCATCGACACGGCATCTCAATAAACCCGTCTCCGGCGTGTTGACTCAGATTGTTCGAATATTACAATTAAATAATACTTAAATCGATATGTCATCCTCAATAAACCCGTCTCCAGCGTGTTGCCTCCGATCATTCGAATATTGCACTTTAATAATTATTTAATCAACATCATCCTCAATAAACCCGTCTCCAGCATGTTGCCCCCGGTCCCTCGAATATTCTGATCTATTATGACCTCCGAGCTGTAAAACTGCCAGAATGATAATAATAATACGCTGTTTGTTAATTGGCCAGAGGAGAACTGGCACCCCGACTGAGCCTGGTTTCTCCCAAGGTTTATTTTTCTCCATTAGGTCTCCTAATGGGGTTTTGGTTTCCTTGCCACTGTTGCCTCTGGCTTGGCTTGCTCAGTTGGGGACACTAAATTTTTCAACTAAACATCGAAATACATCTAAATAATAAACTAAATTAACCATTTAAACTAAATTACTGATCAAATTATTGATCTAAAGCCCACACTGTCACTGTATGATACTTGAACTTTTTCCAGAATGGCTATACAGCTGAATAAAATTATGCTGCATTATTTTCCTGTTTAACACTGTAAAGCTGCTTTGAAACAATCTACATTGTTAAAAGCGCTATATAAATAAAGTTGACTTAACTTGACTTGACACACTGCCATGGCAACAGTATGTAAAATATCAGGAATCCATTCGTATGTCTACATCTGCCATGTTTTGTCATTATACTGATGAAGTTTGAAGTAAATAGGGTGAAAACAAGACAGTGATTTAGCATTTTTGAAAGTGACACACTTCCTGCTGCCAGTTGGTGGACACACAAACACACACACACACACACACACACACACACACACACACACACACACACACACACACACACACACACACACACACACACACACACACACACACACACGCGTTTGTTTTTGTGAAATGTGAGGACATTCCATAGGCGTAATGGTTTTTATACCGTACAAACCGTATTTTCTATCCCCTTACACTGCCCCTGCCCCTAAACCTACCCATCACACACACACACACACACACACACACACACACAGAGAAAGAGAGTTTCAAAAATAACCCGTTCAACCCTCCCGTTTTTTCCGGGTTTCTCATGTATTTTAGCTCTTTTCCCGCTGTCTTCCCGTTTTAGTATTTTCCCGTAAAATATCCCGTATTTTTACGTTCTGATTGTGTTAACTCAGAACACGCAACTATCTGGTTTAGTGCCAGAAGACGCGAATGAGAAGTCGCGCGCACTGTGAGAAAATTTTCGTGCACTCATCCGAGAGCGCGCACACGTCTCTCAGCGCGCAAATATTGAGTTCTCTTTCAAGTCTTGCTCTTGAACGGACAAACTCACGCAAAAAGTATGTCAACATATTGATGAGTATTCTAGCAGACATAGTCTGTATATGGCTTAAGTAAGCTTTATACAGTCCAGAAAAGACGACGCATATCCGAGGTCTTAAAGGGGCAGTAGCCTTTACTGCTGTCTGTTTAATGTCAAACAAAAGACAAGGGCATCACTCACTGCTCTTGATTGAATAACTTTTGTAAGTTTAATAGGATTAATCTTTAATTTATACAGTCATATATGCAATGTTATTTTACATTTGATCAATTTCTGTACCTGAAAACTAATGTTAGACGTACCTGAAAAACCTGAAAAGCATAGTTTATTTTATTAGTATCTTTGCTCGATAGTATTTATTTTTACTCTATGAAATTTACTCTTTATTTACTTTAGTATTTACTCTATGAAACATTAATGACGTTACATTACAGTATAACTGAAAGCTCCCAATTTCAACATTTATTAGGCTTTAAAAAACAACTTTTAATTTAAGTGAACTTAAAAAAATCTTTACATAAACCCAAAATAATAAATGTTATATTTACCCATGGCCTTACCTATTATACAGAAATGTAATAGTTATCAAACCTTCCTTAACTGCATAAATAATAAATTAAATATAGATGAATCATCATTAAAGCTACAATTTTCTCTGTTCCCGTTGTTCTTTGATGAACATTAATGACATCATCATCAGTGCTCCTGTCACTTTAAGAACAACCGCGGATCTCACGCGCTGTCTCGCGCATCTCATTTCCTCACAACTCTTTAAAGTTCATTTAAGACGTTATTTAACTAATTTAAGACTCTAATATGAGAATACTCAAAATCCTCTGTGTTATTGTTTGTTCAAGAGCAAAAGACAACTCGATGTGAGCAGGAAACTGACGCGAGTCAATCTATGCATCGAGTGTGTGCGTGTGTGTGTGTGTGTGTGTGTTTGTGTGTGTGTGTGTCAGTGTCCCTTGATTAGCTGACATGAGACGCATCCACACAGACAGGACACTGACACACACACATACACACACACACAGACAGGACACACACACACACACACACACACAGACAGGACACTGACACACACACAGACAGGACACTGGCATACAGCGCGCTCTCTTGTGTCTTGTCGCGCTTGGAAGCATTTACATGACTAGGAGCGTGATCATGTAACGCTAAGCAAAAATGGATATAAAAACGGACGCTGTGTTATTTGCGTTAAATATTTTTAATGCGTTAAGCTTCCGTTTCACGTTGACCGAGTTTGGTGGAGATTGAATAAATCACCTACGAGGAGAACGTAAAAACTCAGACCCTGAATTATACAAATATTCACGTTCAAACAAAAACTTTCTGTGAAAAAAGACACTTATAAACAGACACTTGTAGAAAATGTGATTTTTAAAAAAAAAAAAATTTGAACTATGTCAGTAAATAATGAATTTAAAGACAAATGTGTCAAAAGTGATCTTTGCAAACACAGCACATGACCTTCTGTAAAGCACATGTATAGAAAACACACTCACACTCCTCTGTTTTAAAAAAAGAGTTCTGTCTGAATGAGTACATGAAATCACGGCTGTCAGGTGATAAGAATTGTAACTCAAATGTCATTTAGAAAATGAGTCCTGTAGTGATATAGTGTCATAGTTCATGTCCACATTAACCACTACGTTGTAATACCAATACCCATGTCATAATACACATTTGTGTCCTCATAAATCACATAATCAAGCACAGAGAGAGAGAGAGACAGAAAGGGAGTTTCAAAAATAATACAACACTGCCACCTTTTGGTGATAGAGGGGAGGGCACACAAACAGCCAAAAACATTATTAAACTTTGACATGTTGCCATGGCAGCATTATTTGAAATATCAGGAATTCATTCATATGTCTCTATCTGTCATGTTTTCACATTATACTGATGAAGTTTGATGTCAATCGCGTGAAAATAAGATGGTGATTCAAAGCATTTTTGAAAGTGACACACTTCCTGCTGCCAGTTGGTGGCGCTATAACTTTGACTCACAAAAGTCATATCCATGTGATCGGCCTCTTACAACGAACACACAGCTGAAGTTTCATCCAAATCAGTCAATGTTTGCACAAGTTATTACACACTTCCTGTTTACCTTTTCTCGCCATACATTCGTTGCTTCGCCACGGCCAAACCGTTTAAGATATCAAAAATCCGTTCGCAATTTAGCATCCTCTGTGTCTTGACTTCATGCTGACCGAGTTTGGCACTGATTGAAACAATGGCCTCGGAGGAGTATATTAAATTCCAGAGCATGTGTTTTCAGAACAACCCATATTAGCTCACTTCCTGTTGGGCTGACACGTAACTTAGAGCACGAAAGTTGTTTGGCCCGATGAGGTTTATATGTGTACCGAGTTTCATACATGTACGTGCAAGTGTGTTTGATATATAGACCAAGTTTTCCGACCCCACCTTAGGGGGCGCTGTCGAGCCCCCCTGCCACGCCCGGGTACCAGCTTCAGCCCGGCTCTGATGGCCGCGCATTCCGACGTGTGTGCAAAGTTTCAAGAGTTTTCGAGCATGTTAAGGGCCCCAAAAGTACCCGAGAAGTCGAAAAAAAAAATAAAAAGAATTAAAGCTGCGAGCAGCGATGACGGGCTCAAGCCGGTGGCACCGCCACCCCGGTGGCATCAGCTTAACTGTGCACGGCAGGCAATAGGCATTTATAAATGGGAAAACATAAAAGGACTATGTCAAATTCATCTGAATTCACCAAATTAACTGCAGCAGTTGGTGCTGCTATGGCCGTGAACCACAAAGGTCATATTTATGAGATCAGTTAAATTAAATTATTTAATTTCATGTCAGATGATGTTAATGGTCAATTTCAAATGAGTGCAGAATATCGTACTAATGCTGATGTGGATTATCTTAACACTTCTCTTCATGTGTTTTTGACCTACCTTAGCTACCGTTTGTTCACCAATCTTATGAATCAAAAAGCGTGCTTTCATTTCAATATGGGTGGCAGGCAATAAAAAAAGTATAATAAAAAAATATTAAATGGAGCCAAATCACAGAAACTGCAAAGATGATTTTAATATCAGTGTCAGGTAAGTGAAGGATGCCTGCCTACATTTTATGGAAGTTTATTATAAACAGACACTTGTAGAGAATCATGTGAAATATATTTTTTTAATAAATGTGAATATCAGTAAATAATTAATTTAAAGACATGTGTCAAAAGTGAGCTTTACAAACACAGCACATGACCTTCTGTAAAGCACATGTATGGAAACACACGCATTCCTCTGTTAAAAAAAGAGTTCTGTCTGAATGAGTACATGAAATCACAGCTGTCAGGTGATAAGAATTGTAACTCAAATGTAATTTAGAAAATTAGTCCTGTATGAATAGTGATATAGTGTCATAGTTTAATTTCTAATGTGAAGTTATCATTTGCTGAAATATGATTTTAAATCCATAAAATGAAATGTAA
>JARQWZ010005039.1:82500-89020 GCA_033150135.1 Gobio occitaniae
CAGATTAGGCATGTCGTGGTAATTAAATAATCATCAGAAATATATATTGTCACATGATCTTTCAGCAATCATTATTATTATTTTATGATTTGCTAGTACAAAGTCATCTAAAGCCATTCCATAGCTGTCTGAATGTCTTTCCTCCGCTGTAGCTGTCCATCATTCTCCGTTCAGAATTCAAACTGCGCGCCGTGTTTGGTTACAGTCAGTAAGCTGCTCGGTAAAGCTTACTCCAAGATGATATATTCCCGTTATAATACTTGATATGCAGATAAAATAATTTATCTTCCTGGAGTTTATCTAGCGGTTTCTGAACGATGTTGTGCTCCCTACCCGGGTGACAACACAAGGCATCACACGCACAATAACCGGAATTTAAAACTGTGAAGAAACCGACCGATATACATAGTAGACTAGGATTTGTGCGCTCAACGCTCATCGTCTCTTTATGCCGTGAACTTTTTAATGTGCACTCGCGGTGCACTGCGCCCTCTGACTCCATGTTGCTTTAAGCGCATCATTCTGCACCCGGGATGCGCATAAGCGCATTGTGCCACGCTTTCATATATTTTCATAGTTTTGTGCACTTAAAGATGATTAAAAAAAATCTTGTTCTCACGTATCTATCATATATTTGTTGTCCCTTTACAGAGCTGCACATTATGTTTACAATAAACTATAAATCTTGAAATGTTATATTATTTGTGTAGGCCCATATAATTATTTACATTCATATATAAATTAAATATAAATAGTTTTTTTTATAAATGTATTTAATAAGAACACAAAGTAATTTGTACCTTTTCATTAACATGTTTAGATTTTATAAAAATTAGTCCAGAGATGTTTTTTCAAGAATTACTTTTTGTAATTGCAATTTCTTTTAACTATCCACTCACCTAATTTAATATATATTTTTGTCATAGCTTATGATTATATATTTTTATTTTATTGCTCAACAGTAGTTCTCATCGCCGATGAGGTCTTTACATATTTTGAGAAGGTCTTAAAAAAGTCTTAAAAAGGTATTAAAATTTACTTCAGGATTCCTGCATATACCCTGCAAATGCATCATACGTGATCTTGGCAAACACAGCACATGACATTTTTATTTCAAGTGATAGTTATTTGTGAAAGCCTATATTATCATCATGAAGAGAGAAAGTCACACACACACACAGAGAGAGAGAGAGAGAGAGAGAGAGAGAGAGAGAAAGAGAGAGAGAGTGTGAGAGAGAGAGTGAGATTCTGATTGAATAAAAACATTTTTAAAAAAAAATCTAAACAGTGGGAGAGAGGTGGTATTTCATTGTCTGAAACTTTATTTTACTATAGGAATAAGTTTTATCTTCAAAATAGATTCTGCATTTACATTTTTAATAAAACATTGTTTAGTCTGGTTTTTTTTGGACACATGAAATGTCATAAACCATGTAATACCAGTGTAATACCCATGTCATACAAATTTGTGTCCTCATAAATCACATAAACAAGCACACACACACACACACACACACACACACACACACACACACACACACACACACACACATACACAGGCAGAGATGCATGCTTAAGCGGCCAACCCCCACCCCCCTTCAAACACACACAGTGAGAAAGTGAGAGTGAGGGGGGGAGGGGAAGGAAAGGCAGAGGGCATTGCATAGACTTAATGGTTTTTATACTGTACAAACTGTACATTCTATCCCCCTACACTACCCCTACTCCTAAACCTACCATCACAGAAAACATTCTGCATTTTTACATTTTGAATAAAACATTGTTTAGAAAGCTAGAAAGCTAGACAGTGAATTAAAGCATTTTTGAAAGTGACACACTTCCTGCTGCCAGTTGGTGGCCACACACACACACACACCACACACACACACTCACACTCACACTCACACTCACACAGACAAACCCCTTAGAGAGAAAGAGAGATGGGATTTTTTATCCTGTTTCAAAACTAACACAATGCTGCCATCTTGTGTACATTGAGTTCATATATATATATATATATATATTCATCTGAAAAATAGTATAGTCATTCCGTTTCATGTTGACCGAGTTTGGTGGAGATTGAATAAATCGCCTACGACGAGAACGTAAAAACTCAGACCCTGAATTATACAAATATTCACCTTCAAACCAAAATATCTGACTTCCTGTTGGTCGGAGCTAATGACTGTAAATTATAAAGTTGTCCAGCTCGAAGAGAACAATATATGTACGGGTACACATGAAATGTCTACAAATGTAGGTCCTCAGAAATCACAGAAGCACACACAGAGAGAGAGAGAGAGAGAGAGAGAGAGAGAGAGAGAAACAAGTTTTTTTTTAATCCTGCTTCAAAAACTAACACAATGCTGCCATCTTGTGTTCATTGAGGGAAGGGCAGCACAGACAGGCACAAAAGATTCAAAGAAATATTTATAAAATGTATATATATTCATCTGAAAAATAGTACAGTCATTTTAAATTAATCTAAGTTCAATTACCAAACATACAATCTTAATTTAATTGAAATCAAAATATGATTTTACAAGATATGAGACAATTTCTGTTCCCCTTATTTTGTCCTTATTTAATCCCTCGCCATGGCAACACTGTTTGAGATATCCAATATTCGTTCGCATTTTAGCATCTTCCATATCTTTGTTTCATGTTGACCGAGTTTGGTGGAGATTGAATAAATCGCCTACGAGGAGAACGTAAAAACTCAGACCCTGAATTATATAAATTTTCACCTTCAAACCAAAATATCTGACTTCCTGTTGGTCGGAGCTAATGACTGTAAATTAGAAAGTTGTCCGGCTCGAAGAGAACAATATATGTACCGAGTTTGGTGACTGAAGATAAAACTAACCCCCCCACTTTTGTCAAAAGGTGGCGCTAGAGAGCCCCTCATCCCCGCCCGTTTCTGAGGCTTTGCCAATGTGTACTGACTGACATCTCTGATGTGTGTGTTAAGTTTCATGCAATTTCAAGCATGCTAAGAGTCTCAAAAACAGCCAAAGACATTATTAAACTTTGACACGTTGCCATGGCAACAGTATTGGAAATTTCAGAAATCCATTCATATGTCTATATCTGCCATGTTTTCACATTATACTGATGAAGTTTGAAGTCAATCGGGTCAAAATAAGACAGTGATTTAAAGCATTTTTTAAAAAAAGTGACACACTTCCTGCTGCCAGTTGGTGGCGCTATAACTTTGACTCACAAAAGTAATATCCATGTGATCGGCCTCTTACAACAAACACACAGCTGAAGTTTCATCCAAATCAGTCAATGTTTGCACAAGTTATAACACACTTCCTGTTTCCCTTTTCTCGCCATAAATTCGTTGCTTCGCCACGGCCAAACCGATTGAGATATCAAAAATCCGCTCGCAATTTAGCATCCTGAATATCTTGTCTTAATGCTGACCGAGTTTGGCAATGATCGAAAACAATTGCCTCGAAAGAATATATTAAATTCCAGAGCATGCGTTTTCCGAACAACCCAAAATAGCTCACTTCCTGTTGGGCGAAGTTTATGACTATGAGTGCGGAAGTTGTTCGCCCCGATGAGATCTATATGTGTACCGAGTTTCATACATATACGTGCAAGTGTGTTTGATATATAGACCAAATTTTAATAGGGGGCGCTGTTGAGCCCCCCTGCCACGCCCGGGTATCAGCTTCAGCCCGGCCCTGATGGCCGCAGATTCTGACGTATCTGCAAAGTTTCAAGAGTTTTTGAGCATGGTAAGGGCCCCAAAAGTGCCCATTTAGTCGATAAGAAAAAAAATTAAAGCTGCGAGCAGCGATGACGGGCTCAAGCCGGTGGCACCGCCACGCCGGTGGCATCAGCTTAACTGTGAACTGCAGGCAATAGGCATTTAAAATGGGAAAACATAAAAGGACTATGTCAAATTCATCTGAATTCACCACATTAACTGCAGCAGTTGGTGCTGCTATGACCACAACAGCCACATCTATGAGATCAAATAAATTTAAATTAATTTCATGTCAGATGATGTCAAAGGTCAAATTGGAATGAGTTCACAATACCATTCAAATGCTGATGTTGTATTATTCTAACACTTCTCTTCATATGCATATCAGGGTGTCCGCGGGGTCTTGAAAAGTATTAAAAGTTGATAAATCCATTTTTGGAAAATTAAGGCCCTTAAAAGGTATTAAAAAGTCTTAATCACGATTTTATGAGGTATTAAATTTTGTTCAAGCTTTGTCAAAAGAGTTTGACTCCAAAAAGTATTCATGAATATATTTATTTTCATCCCCATAACTATATAAAAAAAAACCGGTTTGCTCGGTCAGTGAGATCAGCTCGGGGCGCGCGCACCGTCTACGGGTGACGTCACATATTTTGCGAAATGCGCGGTTAGGTGATGTGTCGCCCTCCACACGTTGCGAAATTTCGTGCCACCTCCGTCTGTCGACAAAACTCAAGACAGGCAGTCACTTGCTCAGATTAGGCATGTCGTGGTAATTAAATAATCATCAGAAATATATATTGTCACATGATCTTTCAGCAATCATTATTATTATTTTATGATTTGCTAGTACAAAGTCATCTAAAGCCATTCCATAGCTGTCTGAATGTCTTTCCTCCGCTGTAGCTGTCCATCATGTCTCCGTTCAGAATTCAAACTGCGCGTCGTGTTTGGTTACAGTCAGTAAGCTGCTCGGTAAAGCTCACTCCAAGATGATATATTCCCGTTATAATACTTGATATGCAGATAAAATAATTTATCTTCCTGGAGTTTATCTAGCGGTTTCTGAACGATGTTGTGCTCCCTACCCGGGTGACAACACAAGCATCACACGCACAATAACCGGAATTTAAAACTGTGAAGAAACCGAACCGATATACATAGTAGACTAGGATTTGTGCGCTCAACGCTCATCGTCTCTTTATGCCGTGAACTTTTTAATGTGCACTCGCGGTGCACTTCGCCCTCTGACTCCATGTTGCTTTAAGCGCATCATTCTGCACCCGGGATGCGCATAAGCGCATTGTGCCACGCTTTCATATATTTTCATAGTTTTGTGCACTTAAAGATGATTAAAAAAAATCTTGTTCTCACGTATCTATCATATATTTGTTGTCCCTTTACAGAGCTGCAACATTATGTTTACAATAAACTATAAATCTTGAAATGTTATATTATTTGTGTAGGCCCATATAATTATTTACATTCATATATAAATTAAATATAAATAGTTTTTTTTTATAAATGTATTTAATAAGAACACAAAGTAATTTTGTAACCTTTTCATTAACATGTTTAGATTTTATAAAAATTAGTCCAGAGATGTTTTTTCAAGAATTACTTTTTGTAATTGCAATTTCTTTTAACTATCCACTCACCTAATTTAATATATATTTTTGTCATAGCTTATGATTATATATTTTTATTTTATTGCTCAACAGTAGTTCTCATCGCCGATGAGGTCTTTACATAATTTGAGAAGGTCTTAAAAAAGTCTTAAAAAGGTATTAAAATTTACTTCAGGATTCCTGCATATACCCTGCAAATGCATCATACGTGATCTTGGCAAACACAGCACATGACATTTTTATTTCAAGTGATAGTTATTTGTGAAAGCCTATATGAAAGGGTTAAATTATCATCATGAAGAGAGAAAGTCAGACACAACACACAGAGAGAGAGAGAGAGAGAGAGAGGAGAGAGAGAGAGAGAGAGAGAGAGAAAGAGAGAGAGAGTGTGAGAGAGAGAGAGTGAGATTCTGATTGAATAAAAACATTTTTTTTAAAAAATCTAAACAGTGGGAGAGAGTTGGTATTTCATTGTCTGAAACTTTATTTTACTATAGGAATAAAGTTTTATCTTCAAAATAGATTCTGCATTTACATTTTTAATAAAACATTGTTTAGTCTGGTTTTTTTTGGACACAAGAAATGTCATAAACCATGTAATACCAGTGTAATACCCATGTCATACAAATTTGTGTCCTCATAAATCACATAAAACAAGCACACACACACACACACACACACACACACACACACACACACACACACACACACACACACACACACACACACACACACACATACACAGGCAGAGATGCATGCTTAAGCGGCCAACCCCCACCCCCCTTCAAACACACACAGTGAGAAAGTGAGAGTGAGGGGGGGGGGGGGGAAGGAAAGGCAGAGGGCAATGCATAGACTTAAATGGTTTTTATACTGTACAAACTGTACATTCTATCCCCCTACACTACCCCTACTCCTAAACCTACCATCACAGAAAACATTCTGCATTTTTACATTTTGAATAAAACATTGTTTAGAAAGCTAGACAGTGAATTAAAGCATTTTTGAAAGTGACACACTTCCTGCTGCCAGTTGGTGGCCACACACACACACACACACACACACACACACACACACACACACACTCACACTCACACTCACACAGACAAACCCCTTAGAGAGAAAGAGAGATGGGATTTTTTTATCCTGTTTCAAAACTAACACAATGCTG
>JARQWZ010005040.1:0-27500 GCA_033150135.1 Gobio occitaniae
TTATGGTAAAACTCCTCTCAGGTTATAAAGTTATAGTGAAACTCCTCTCAGGATATACAGTTATTGTAAAACTCCTCTCAGGTTATATAGTTATAGTTAAACTCTCAGGTTATATAGTTATAGTTAAACTCCTCTCAGGTTATATAGTTATAGTAAAACTCCTCTCAGGTTATATAGTTATAGTTAACTCTCAGGTTATATAGTTATAGTTAAACTCCTCTCAGGTTATATAGTTATAGTAAAACTCTCAGGTTATACAGTTATAGTAAAACTCCTCTCAGGTTATAAAGTTATAGTAAAACTCCTCTCAGGTAATATAGTTATAGTAAAACTCCTCTCAGATTATACAGTTATGGTAAAACTCCTCTCAGGTTATAAAGTTTATAGTGAAACTCCTCTCAGGTTATACAGTTATAGTAAAACTCCTCTCAGGTTATATAGTTATAGTAAAACTCCTCTCAGGTTATACAGTTATAGTAAAACTCATCTCAGGTTATAAAGTTATAGTAAAACTCCTCTCAGGTTATACAGTTATAGTAAAACTCCTCTCAGGTTATATAGTTATAGTAAAACTTCTCTCAGGTTATATAGTTATAGTAAAACTCCTCTCAGATTATATAGTTATAGTAAAACTCCTCAGGTTATATAGTTATAGTAAAACTCTCTCAGGTTATATAGTTATAGTAAAACTCCTCTCATGTTATAAAGTTATAGTAAAACTCCTCTCAGGTTATATAGTTATAGTAAAACTCCTCTCAGGTTATATAGTTATAGTTAAACTCTCAGGTTATATAGTTATAGTTAAACTCCTCTCAGGTTATATAATTATAGTAAAACTCTCAGGTTATATAGTTATAGTAAAACTCCTCTCAGGTTATAAAGTTATAGTAAAACCCCTCTCAGGTAATATAGTTATAGTAAAACTCCTCTCAGGTTATACAGTTATGGTAAAACTCCTCTCAGGTTATAAAGTTATAGTGAAACCCCTCTCAGGTAATATAGTTATAGTAAAACTCCTCTCAGGTTATACAGTTATGGTAAAACTCCTCTCAGGTTATATAGTTATAGTAAAACTCCTCTCAGGTTATAAAGTTATAGTGAAACCCCTCTCAGGTTATACAGTTATAGTAAAACTCCTCTCAGGTTATATAGTTATAGTAAAACTCCTCTCAGGTTATATAGTTATAGTTAACTCCTCTCAGGCCATATAGTTATATTTAAACTTCTCTCAGGCTATATAGTCATAGTAAAACTCCTCTCAGGTTATATAGTTAAAGTAAAACTCCTCTCAGGTTATATAGTTATAGTAAAACTCCTCTCTCGGGTTATATAGTTATAGTAAAACTCCTCTCAGGTTATATAGTTATAGCAAAACTCTCAGGTTATATAGTTATAGTAAAACTCCTCTCAGGTTATATAGTTATAGTATAACTCCTTTCAGGTTATATAGTTATAATAAAACTCCTCTCAGGTTATATAGTTATAGTAAAACTCCTCTCAGGTTATATAGTTATAGTAAAACTCCTCTCAGGTTATAAAGTTATAGTAAAACTCCTCTCAGGTAATATAGTTATAGTAAAACTCCTCTCAGGTTATACAGTTATAGTAAAACTCCTCTCAGGTTATACAGTTATAGTAAA
The DNA here is from genome assembly GCA_033150135.1 of Gobio occitaniae. Lineage (NCBI taxonomy): Eukaryota > Metazoa > Chordata > Actinopteri > Cypriniformes > Gobionidae > Gobio > Gobio occitaniae. Next base: position 1,641 of record JARQWZ010005040.1, read on the forward strand.
ACTCCTCTCAGGTTATATAGTTATAGTAAAACTCCTCTCAGGTTATATAGTTATAGTAACTCCTCTCAGGTTATACAGTTATAGTAAAACTCCTCTCAGGTTATACAGTTATAGTAAAACTCCTCTCAGGTTAGATAGTAATAGTAAAACTCCTCTCAGGTTATATAGTTATAGTAACTTCTCCTAGGTTATACAGTTATAGTAAAACAACTCTCAGGTTATACAGTTATAGTAAAACTCCTCTCAGGTTATAAAGTTATAGTAAAACTCCTCTCAGGTTATATAGTTATAGTAAAACTCCTCTCAGGTTATATAGTTATAGTAAAACTCCTCTCAGGTTATATAGTTATAGTTAAACTCTCAGGTTATATAGTTATAGTAAAACTCCTCTCAGGTTATATAGTTATAGTTAAACTCCTCTCAGGTTATATAGTTATAGTAAAACTCCTCTCAGGTTATATAGTTATAGTAAAACTCCTCTCAGGTTATAAAGTTATAGTAAAACTCCTCTCAGGTAATATAGTTATAGTAAAACTCCTCTCAGGTTATACAGTTATGGTAAAACTCCTCTCAGGTTATAAAGTTATAGTGAAACTCCTCTCAGGTTATACAGTTATAGTAAAACTCCTCTCAGGTTATACAGTTATAGTAAAACTCCTCTCAGGTTATACAGTTATAGTAAAACTCCTCTCAGGTTATATAGTTATAGTAAAACTCCTCTCAGGTTATATAGTTATAGTAACTCCTCTCAGGTTATACAGTTATAGTAAAACTCCTCTCAGGTTATACAGTTATAGTAAAACTCCTCTCAGGTTATATAGTTATAGTTAAACTCTCAGGTTATATAGTTATAGTTAAACTCCTCTCAGGTTATATAGTTATAGTAAAACTCTCAGGTTATATAGTTATAGTAAAACTCCTCTCAGGTTATAAAGTTATAGTAAAACTCCTCTCAGGTTATATAGTTATAGTAAAACTCCTCTCAGGTTATACAGTTATGGTAAAACTCCTCTCAGGTTATATAGTTATAGTAAAACTCCTCTCAGGTAATATAGTTATAGTAAAACTCCTCTCAGGTTATAAAGTTATAGTGAAACTCCTCTCAGGTTATACAGTTATAGTAAAACTCCTCTCAGGTTATACACTTATGGTAAAACTCCTCTCAGGTTATAAAGTTATAGTGAAACTCCTCTCAGGTTATACAGTTATAGTAAAACTCATCTCAGGTTATACAGTTATAGTAAAACTCCTCTCAGGTTATATAGTTATAGTAAAACTCCTCTCAGGTTATACAGTTATAGTAAAACTCCTCTCAGGTTATATAGTTATAGTAAAACTCCTCTCAGGTTATATAGTTATAGTTAAACTCCTCTCAGGCCATATAGTTATAGTTAAACTCCTCTCAGGCTATATAGTCATAGTAAAACTCCTCTCAGGTTATATTGTTAAAATTAAAACTCCTCTCAGGTTATATAGTTATAGTAAAACTCCTCTCTCAGGTTATATAGTTATAGTAAAACTCCTCTCAGGTTATATAGTTATAGTAAAACTCTCAGGTTATATAGTTATAGTAAAACTCCTCTCAGGTTATAAAGTTATAGTAAAACTCCTCTCAGGTAATATAGTTATAGTAAAACTCCTCCCAGGTTTATACAGTTATAGTAAAACTCCTCTCAGGTTATATAGTTATAGTAAAACTCCTCTCAGGTTATACAGTTATAGTAAAACTCCTCTCAGGTTATACAGTTATAGTAAAACTCCTCTCAGGTTATACAGTTATAGTAAAACTCCTCTCAGGTAATATAGTTATAGTAAAACTCCTCTCAGGTTATATAGTTATAGTAAAACTCCTCTCAGGTTATAAAGTTATAGTAAAACTCCTCTCAGGTAATATAGTTATAGTAAAACTCCTCTCAGGTTATACAGTTATAGTAAAACTCCTCTCAGGTAATATAGTTATAGTAAAACTCCTCTCAGGTTATACAGTTATAGTAAAACTCCTCTCAGGTTATATAGTTATAGTAAAACTCCTCTCAGTTTATACAGTTATAGTAAAACTCCTCTCAGGTTATACAGTTATGGTAAAACTCCTCTCAGGTTATAAAGTTATAGTGAATCTCCTCTCAGGTTATACAGTTATAGTAAAACTCCTCTCAGGTTATACAGTTATAGTAAAACTCCTCTCAGTTTATACAGTTATAGTAAAACTCCTCTCAGGTTATACAGTTATGGTAAAACTCCTCTCAGGTTATAAAGTTATAGTGAAACTCCTCTCAGGATATACAGTTATTGTAAAACTCCTCTCAGGTTATATAGTTATAGTAAAACTCCTCTCAGGTTATAGTTATAGTAAAACTCCTCTCAGGTTATACAGTTATAGTAAAACTCCTCTCAGGTTATACAGTTATAGTAAAATTCCTCTCAGGTTATACAGTTATAGTAAAACTCCTCTCAGTTTATACAGTTATTGTAAAACTCCTCTCAGGTTATATAGTTATAGTAAAACTCCTCTCAGGTTATATAGTTATAGTAAAACTCCTCTCAGGTTATACAGTTATAGTAAAACTCCTCTCAGGTAATATAGTTATAGTAAAACTCCTCTCAGGTTATATAGTTATAGTAAAACTCCTCTCAGGTTATAAAGTTATAGTTAAAACTCCTCTCAGGTAATATAGTTATAGTAAAACTCCTCTCAGGTTATACAGTTATAGTAAAACTCCTCTCAGGTAATATAGTTATAGTAAAACTCCTCTCAGGTTATACAGTTATAGTAAAACTCCTCTCAGGTTATATAGTTATAGTAAAACTCCTCTCAGTTTATACAGTTATAGTAAAACTCCTCTCAGGTTATACAGTTATGGTAAAACTCCTCTCAGGTTATAAAGTTTATAGTGAATCTCCTCTCAGGTTATACAGTTATAGTAAAACTCCTCTCAGGTTATACAGTTATAGTAAAACTCCTCTCAGTTTATACAGTTATAGTAAAACTCCTCTCAGGTTATACAGTTATGGTAAAACTCCTCTCAGGTTATAAAGTTATAGTGAAACTCCTCTCAGGATATACAGTTATTGTAAAACTCCTCTCAGGTTATATAGTTATAGTAAAACTCCTCTCAGGTTATAGTTATAGTAAAACTCCTCTCAGGTTATACAGTTATAGTAAAACTCCTCTCAGGTTATACAGTTATAGTAAAATTCCTCTCAGGTTATACAGTTATAGTAAAACTCCTCTCAGTTTATACAGTTATTGTAAAACTCCTCTCAGGTTATATAGTTATAGTAAAACTCCTCTCAGGTTATATAGTTATAGTAAAACTCCTCTCAGGTTATACAGTTATAGTAAAACTCCTCTCAGGTTATATAGTTATAGTAAAACTCCTCTCAGGTTATATAGTTATAGTAACTCCTCTCAGGTTATACAGTTATAGTAAAACTCCTCTCAGGTTATATAGTTATAGTAAAACTCCTCTCAGGTTATACAGTTATAGTAAAACTCCTCTCAGGTTATATAGTTATAGTAAAACTCCTCTCAGGTTATATAGTTATAGTTAAACTGTCAGGTTATATAGTTATAGTTAAACTCCTCTCAGGTTATATAGTTATAGTAAAACTCTCAGGTTATAAAGTTATAGTAAAACTCCTCTCAGGTAATATAGTTATAGTAAAACTCCTCTCAGGTTATACAGTTATGGTAAAACTCCTCTCAGGTTATAAAGTTATAGTAAAACTCCTCTCAGGTTATATAGTTATAGTAAAACTCCTCTCAGGTTATACAGTTATGGTAAAACTCCTCTCAGGTTATAAAGTTATAGTGAAACTCCTCTCAGGTTATATAGTTATAGTAAAACTCCTCTCAGGTTATATAGTTATAGTAAAACTCATCTCAGGTTATATAGTTATAGTAAAACTCCTCTCAGGTTATATAGTTATAGTAAAACTCCTCTCAGGTTATACAGTTATGGTAAAACTCCTCTCAGGTTATAAAGTTATAGTAAAACTCCTCTCAGGTTATACAGTTATAGTAAAACTCCTCTCAGGTTATATAGTTATAGTGAAACTCCTTTCAGGTTATACAGTTATAGTAAAACTCCTCTCAGGTTATATAGTTATAGTGAAACTCCTCTCAGGTTATACAGTTATAGTAAAACTCCTCTCAGGTTATACAGTTATAGTAAAACTCCTCTCAGGTTATATAATTATATAGTAAAACTCCTCTCAGGTTATATATTTATAATAAAACTCCTCTCAGGTTATACAGTTATAGTAAAACTCCTCTCAGGTTATACAGTTATAGTAAAACTCCTTTCAGGTTATATATTTATAATAAAACTCCTCTCAGGTTATAAAGTTATAGTGAAACTCCTCTCAGGTTATACAGTTATAGTAAAACTCCTCTCAGGTTATATAGTTATAGTAAAACTCCTCTCAGGTTATACAGTTATAGTAAAACTCCTCTCAGGTTATATAGTTATAGTAAAACTCCTCTCATGTTATACAGTTATAGTAAAACTCCTCTCAGGTTATATAGTTATGGTAAAACTCCTCTCAGGTTATATAGTTATAGTGGAACTCCTCTCAGGTTATATAGTTATAGTGAAACTCTCAGGTTATATAGTTATAGTAAAACTCCTCTCAGGTTATATAGTTATAGTAAAACTCCTCTCAGGTTATATAGTTATAGTGAAACTCCTCTCAGGTTATATAGTTATAGTAAAACTCCTCTCATGTTATAGTTATAGTAAAACTCCTCTCAGGTTATACAGTTATAGTAAAACTCCTCTCATGTTATACAGTTATAGTAAAACTCCTCTCATGTTATACAGTTATAGTAAAACTCCTCTCAGGTTATACAGTTATAGTAAAACTCCTCTCAGGTTATATAGTTATAGTGAAACTCCTCTCAGGTTATATAGCTATAGTAAAACTCCTCTCAGGTTATATAGTTATAGTAAAACTCCTCTCAGGTTATATAGTTATAGTGAAACTCTCAGGTTATATAGTTATAGTAAAACTCCTCTCAGGTTATATAGTTATAGTAAAACTCCTCTCAGGTTATACAGTTATAGTAAAACTCCTCTAAGGTTATATAGTTATAGTAGAACTCTCGGGTATGTATGCGTGTGATGTGCTCATGATGTGTGTGTGTGTGTGTGTGTGTGTGTGAGATGTGCTCATGATGTGTGTGTGTGTGATGTGCTCATGATGTGTGTGTGTGGGCATGTTTTCGTGAAATATCAGGACACAAATGTGTATAATGACATGGGTATGACATAGGTATTACAAAAAGAGGGTGAAATATGAGGACGTTCCCCATGTCCCCATGTCAAAATGCTTATAAATCACACAGAACAAGTTTTTTTTCACAGAAAGTGAACTGCACAGTCTCCTGTGAGGGCTAGGTTTAGGGGCAGGGTCAGTGTAAGGGGATAGAAAATACGGTTTGTACGGTATAAAAACCATTATGCCTATGGAATGTCCTCACATTTCACAAAAACAAACGTGTGTGTGTGTGTGTGTGTGATGTTTTCATGATGTGTGTGTGTGATGTGCTCATGATGTGTGTGTGTGTGTGTGTATTTTTATATGTTCATGCTGCACTATCGGGCTAATACTCAGATGGAGGTGGAACTGCTCATTGTTTAGAGAAAGCACATGTGGCTGCAGTGATGAATGTGTACACAGACAGTCTTTATTGTAAAAGAGGTAGAGATACAGGTGTTTCACTGTACAGAGAAAGACAGCACTGTTGATATACTCATTCAAACGCTAAATAAAGACCGCAAACGCACCTCATTCAGATAATTGATACGGACACAAACCCAGTAAAAAAGAGAAACACACACACACACACACACACACACACAAACAACAATCTTTGGATTTTTCTCTATTGCCCCCTTCACCCAAGCCAATTCTATCTGAGCTCCGAATAAACAATAAAGAGCAGTGATAATAATAATAATAATATAGCTATAATGAAAGCAGTCTTAATGCAGGTTAAAAGTTCCCCTTTCCACACCCAGAGGTTGCAGTAATAGTGGAAGCTGTGATGTAGTGGACATGTGGAAAATAAAACTACAGGAAAATACAAAACGGCACCTAAAAGCCATGATCTCACAAACACACATTCATCCGAACGGAGAAACGGCCTTATTCATCAAACAAAAGCTGAACGCGTGTGTGTGGGAGTGGGAGAGTGTGTGTGTGAGAGAAACGTGTGTGTGTGAGAGAAACGTGTGTGTGTGTGTGAGAGAGACGTGTGTGTGTGTGTGTGAGAGAGACGTGTGTGTGTGTGTGTGTGTGCGTATGTGTGTGAGAGAGACGTGTGTGTTTGTGACACAAAAGTGATGTCCGGAGTAGAAATTTCTTTGTAAATGACCATCACAATATATAAAATAAAATATTTTTTATATATATATATATATATATATTATATTCTTTTTTAAATATGAGGGAAGAACAAAACACTAAACTTGGTTAAGATATTATCTGACAAAATGATTTGTCAAACTACAGCTACAGGTTTTATTTTACTATGCAAAACATAAATGCACAGAAAACCAAAAGCTGACAGTGAGAGCGTTAACATGGACAGCAGGAATCTAATGATTGAGCTTATTCTGAATAAGACTATATTCTGATTAAGGCGTTTACATGAGTTGCTTTTAGAATATTCGGCTCATGTTCCCGTTTTACATGTTATAGAACATCGCTCGATTAATCGCACGTTATTACGTCCCCATGCCACACTGTCCCATGTCCAATCATAGCGCGACTTTCGTGGGTCTGTTAAAATAAATATATAAACGTTGTTTTATTTTTGCAATATTATATATTACTAATATTATACACTGCCAATCTTGACAGCCTACATTTCGAATAATAGCTTTGATTAATGATGAAAATTGAGGTTTAAAATCGTGATTGTTTGGATTGTTTTCTTCTTCCATCGAGCCACAGGCGTTCACTGATTGGCCCTCGCGAGCCTAGCGGTTCCCGACCACTGCTGTAAGCAGACGATTATGAATCTGGGATTACAGATACAAACTTATTGTATTTTACAATAATTTGTGTGTGTGTGTGTGTGTCTGTCTCTGTGTGTGTGTGTGTGTGTTTGTGTGTGTGTGTGTGTGTCTCTGTGTGTGTGTGTGTCTCTGTGTGTGTGTGTGTGTGTGTGTGTGTGTGTGTGTGTGTCTCTGTGTGTGTGTGTGTGTGTGTGTGTGTGTGTGTGAGTGAGAAAGAGAGTGTGTTTTAGTGTTTTAGGCCAAATCTTTAGACCAAATGTCATGATCAATCATGGACAAGAGAGCGTTTCCTCTGCTTCTGTTTCATGAATGAGGCCGTTCTTCTGCAGATTCTGGCCTTGAATGACACACGAGTGATTGACACTGAGAGCTCTGCTGATGAACGGCTCAATGTGAAGTCCAATAATGATAACGCAAATAAACCCCTAAAACTGCAGTGGGCAGGAGAGCCATCAGTCCTCGGGCATCAGTCGGAGTTCTCGGAGTCAGTCCCGGGTGAGGCGGCGGAGGGCGGCGTGTTCGGCTCCTGCCAGTTCCCGTTAGTCTGGAGAAACACAAACCACCAACATCATCAGCACACACACCCCAGAACACACACACCCCAGAACACACACACCCCAGAACACACACACACCTGTGCACAGTGAGCGGGCCCAAACCAACATCATCAGCACACACACCCCAGAACACACACACCCCCGAACACACACACACCTGTGCACAGTGAGCGGGCCCAAACCAACATCATCAGCACACACACACCCAGAACACACACCCCAGAACACACACACACCTGTGCACAGTGAGCGGGCCCAAACCAACATCATCAGCACACAAACCCCAGAACACACACACCCCAGAACACACACACACCTGTGCACAGTGAGCGGGCCCAAACCAACATCATCAGCACACACACCCCAGAACACACACACACCTGTGCACAGTGAGCGGGCCCAAACCAACATCATCAGCACACACACCCCAGAACACACACACACCTGTGCACAGTGAGCGGGCCCAAACCAAACATCATCAGCACACACACACCCCAGAACACACACACCCCAGAACACACACACACCTGTGCACAGTGAGCGGGCCCAAACCAACATCATCAGCACACACACCCCAGAACACACACACCCCAGAACACACACACCCCAGAACACACACACACACCTGTGCACAGTGAGCGGGCCCAAACCAACATCATCAGCACACACACCCCAGAACACACACACCCCAGAACACACACACCCCAGAACACACACACACACCTGTGCACAGTGAGCGGGCCCAAACCAACATCATCAGCACACACACCCCAGAACACACACACCCCAGAACACACACACCCCAAGAACACACACACCACAGAACACACACACCCCAGAACACACACACCCCAGAACACACACACCACAGAACACACACACCCCAGAACACACACACACCTGTGCACAGTGAGCGGGCCCAAACCAACATCATCAGCACACACACCCAGAACACACACACCCCAGAACACACACACACCTGTGCACAGTGAGCGGGCCAAACCAACATCATCAGCACACACACCCCAGAACACACACACCCCAGAACACACACACCCCAGAACACACACACCTGGTGCACAGTGAGCGGGCAGCAATGAGGTTACTAACACACACATTCATGTATATATTTAAGAAATATTTGCATGTATATACATTTATATAATCTATAATATATATAAATATAAATGTTTTATATATAAAAATAATATTTTTTTCTTGAATATATACATGCTTGTGTGTGTATTTATATATAAATAATAATTAACAGAGTACACACACATATATTATGTAAACACAAACTTTTATTTTGGATGCGAGTAATCGCGATTAATCTTTTGACAGCCCTAATTACAAATGGTCTTTGAAGTTTCATGTTTTTTGGGCATCACATTAAAAATAACATTTAAATTGTATAATATTTAGAGCTTTGAAGTGCTGGATAAAGTGTGAAGCTCCTGAAAGTGCTCGAGTTTCACTGCATGAATAACCTACAAACACTCGACTACTTCTGCCACAATCCATGGTTACAGTCATTAATCCACAGTGAATGCTGGTGATTTGTCAACTGTAAAGCCTTCTTTAACACTATGGCACAATGTTTGAAATCCCACACGTGCCGCAGTTAAAACTGTGCATACACATGCATACCGAACCGAAAGACACACACACACACACACACACACACACACACACACACACACACACGTGTAGCGCTCCCACCCTACAGAAAAAACACAACACATGCATGAGGACATGAGGAAAGTGATGCTCTTACCTGAGCCCCCATGTGATAGGGAGGCTGCTCTCCATTCATTGGAGGAACTCCTAGGAAGCAGTCAGCTGACCCTGACAGCGAGAACGAGCCTGAGCCTGGAAGAGCGAGAGATGAGAAACCGCATCGCTACAGCTATTCATCAGAGATTAACATTCTGGTGCATTCATATGGGAAAACTACACTTATAAACATATATTACACTGTTAAACATCAAAATATATTACACTTATTGGACTCTTCCACTGCTTTCAAACTTATTTATTATTAGAAATAAAGTAATGTATTATTAGAACTTTAGTTATTTAAAGCTTCACTGTGTAACTTTTTTAGTTTATTCTTAGCTAAAAACACTTTGTTCTTTCAAAAATATATGTGCTCATTAATGTATATTTACTTCTTTCTAGTAATAAAGTATTCTCGTAAGTTTATAATATGCCATTGTAAACACATACGGGTGAGGGTTTGAATGCGGGTCGCCATGTTGATCCTCCATCTTGAAAGTACATTAGCCAAAGAGGGACATTCCCGTAAATTCAAGCTTGGCCTTTGGCGTTTTAACACTCGATGGGCTCCGTGTCCAATGTGGACGAGGTCGAACTGGAAGTCATGTTAATCTTGGACTAAATCGGCCACCGTAGGAGTTTAAAACGAAATCGGAATTGAGAGGAACAGAAACTAATATTCACTGATGGTCATATACAAGTTCACCACTAGATGGGGGAAAATATCACAGTGTAGCTTTAAGGAATAATCAATCATTTTAACAGTAAAGCTCTGTTGGATTTGTTTGCCCAAAGAAAAAAGAAAGGGTTTAATTTTCATTTGATTGAAAGATTAATTAAATTACACAACACAGAGCTTGTTTATATTTCATAGGGCCCTATTATTGTAAAAAATAAAACACAGAATTTGGTAATAATAAAACGGAATTTGAGAAAAAATTATTGTTTTTAATAAAATAAAAGTTTTAAAGTTTCAGGATTTTAAATAATTACACTTGTTTTTGGATTAATAACATTTCATTTAACTATTAAAACAGAGTCCAGAAAAATCAAAACAGGAAACTAACGTATTTCATAAAGCCCTGAATTTTTTTGGGGAAAAATGTTTTTTATAAATTGCTGTTTAATTGTATACGTTTCAGGATTTCAAATAATTAGACTTGCTTTAGGATTTTCGATTAATAAAAGTTACATTTAACTTTTAAAAATACCAGAAAAATAAAAAAATAAAATCAAAACAAAAAACCCAGAAACCCAGAAAGATTTTAACGGAATTTGGGGGGAAAAAACAAACAAACAAACAAAAAAATATGATTTTGGGAATTGATAAATTAAGTTGTTTTTATGAATTAAAACTGAATTAGACCATTATAGTGGAATTCAGAAAAATTCAAACAGAAAACACAGAATTTGAGAAAAAATTAAATGTATTTCATAGGGCACTAAAAATTAAATTTTTGCTAAACTTTTAATATAATGCTGTTAAATTGAGACTTGAGACTTTTGGATTAATAACATTGAATTGAACCATTAAAACAGAGTCCAGAAAAAAATACTGAAAAATTAATTAATTAATTAAAGTAAAACAAATCCAGAAAAATTCAAACGGAAAAAAGGGAATTTGTGAAAAAATAAAACGTATTTCCTAAAGCAATATTTTTAAATAAATAGCTGTTAAAATGTATAAGTTCAATGATCACAAATAATTAGACTTGCTTTTGGACCAATACAATTTTATTTAACCATTAAAATGGAGTCCAGAAAAATTTTAACTGAAAAAAATAAAACATTTCATAAAGCCCTAAAAAACACATTTTTTCAAAGAAAAATGGAAATAAATTGCTGTTAAATTGTATACGTTTCATGATATCAAATACTTATACTTGCTTTTGGATTTTGTATTAATAAAATTTACATTTAACAATTAAACTGGAAATTTTTAATTAAATTAATTAGACACGCTTTTGTTTATTAAAATTTAATTAAACCATTAAACTGGAATCATGAAAAATTTCAAAAGAAAAAAAAAATAACATGAAACAAAAAATAAAATGTATTTCGTAGGGCACAAATTTTTTTTATTTTTCCCATTTTTTTTATAAAATGCTGTTAAGTTCATGATTGCACATAATTAAGACTTGCTTTTGGATTAATAACATTTAATTTAACCATTAAAACAGAGTCCAGAAAAAATTACTAAAAAATAAAACAAATAATTAATTAATTAAAATAAAACAAATCCAGAAAAATTCAAACGGATTTGTACAAAAAATAAAAAAAAAATTTTTAATTTTTTTTAACCATTAAAATGGAGTCCACAAAAATTTGTGAAAAATAAATACAAAAGTTTTTATTAAACGAATCCAGAAAAAATCAACCGGAAAAAATTTAATTTGTGAAAAAATAAAACGTATTTCATAAAGCCCTAAAATGTTTAATACATTTAAATTTTTTTTCATAAATTGATGTTAATTTGTATACATTTCATGATTGCAAATAATTAAGAATTAATAACATTTAATTTAATCATTAAAACAGCGTCCAGAAAACTTACTGAAAAATAAATAAATAAGTTAATAAATAAAAAAAGAATTTAACTCAAACAAATCCCAAAAAAAATGAATTTGGGAAAAAAATCAACCGTATTTCACAGAGCCCTCATTTGGGTAGATGTGTGTGTTTATGAATATGAATAGCATATATTGTCCTGACCCGTGGAGTTGGGTGTGTGGGGGGAGTCCTCGCTCTGGGTCGCCCCTAAGGCCGTCTTCATGGCGTACAGATTGGCCTCTTCCTGAAACTTCCCAATGTTCTTCTTATAGCGAATCCTCTTGTTGCCAAACCAGTTGGACACCTGTCACGATTTCAGAGCCAGAATGAAACCCACACCCCTCAGCTGACCGGACGCTTCTCAAAGGCTCATGGGAAACCAGTGACTCTTACCTGAGACACAGTGATGCTGCAGTTCTTGGCCAGCTCCTCTTTAGCCTCCTCGCTCGGGTACGGGTTCGACAGGTGTGAGTAGAAATACTCGTTCAGCACCTCAGTGGCCTGTTTACTGAAGTTACGCCGCTTACGTCTGACAGAGCAAGAACACACCGGTCAAACATCGGTCAAACATCGGTCAAACATCGGTCAAACATCTCACACACCGGTCAAACATCTCACACACCGGTCAAACATCTCACACCGGTCAAACATCTCACACATCGGTCAAACATCTCACACACCGGTCAAACATCTCACACACCGGTCAAACATCTCACACATCGGTCAAACATCTCACACATCGGTCAAACATCTCACATCGGTCAAACATCGGTCACACATCGGTCAAACATCTCACACTGGTCAAACATCTCACACCGGTCAAACATCTCACACACCGGTCAAACATCTCACACCGGTCAAACATCTCACACCGGTCAAACATCTCACACCGGTCAAACATCTCACACACCGGTCAAACATCTCACACACCGGTCAAACATCTCACACACCGGTCAAACATCTCACACCGGTCAAACATCTCACACACCGGTCAAACATCTCACACCGGTCAAACATCTCACACCGGTCAAACATCTCACACACCGGTCAAACATCTCACACACCGGTCAAACATCTCACACACCGGTCAAACATCTCACACACCGGTCAAACATCTCACACCGGTCAAACATCTCACACACCGGTCAAACATCTCACACACCGGTCAAACATCTCACACACCGGTCAAACATCTCACACACCGGTCAAACATCTCACATCGGTCAAACATCGGTCAAACATCGGTCAAACATCGGTCAAACATCTCACACACCGGTCAAACATCTCACACACCGGTCAAACATCTCACACTGGTCAAACATCTCACACCGGTCAAACATCTCACACACCGGTCAAACATCTCACACCGGTCAAACATCTCACACCGGTCAAACATCTCACACCGGTCAAACATCTCACACACCGGTCAAACATCTCACACACCGGTCAAACATCTCACACACCGGTCAAACATCTCACACCGGTCAAACATCTCACATCGGTCAAACATCTCACACATCGGTCAAACATCTCACATCGGTCAAACATCTCACACACCGGTCAAACATCTCACACATCGGTCAAACATCTCACACCGGTCAAACATCTCACACATCGGTCAAACATCTCACACACCGGTCAAACATCTCACACACCGGTCAAACATCTCACACTGGTCAAACATCTCACACCGGTCAAACATCTCACATCGGTCAAACATCTCACATCGGTCAAACATCTCACACACCGGTCAAACATCTCACACACCGGTCAAACATCTCACACACCGGTCAAACATCTCACACACCGGTCAAACATCTCACACATCGGTCAAACATCTCACACACCGGTCAAACATCTCACACATCGGTCAAACATCTCACACCGGTCAAACATCTCACACATCGGTCAAACATCTCACACACCGGTCAAACATCTCACACTGGTCAAACATCTCACACCGGTCAAACATCTCACATCGGTCAAACATCTCACATCGGTCAAACATCTCACACACCGGTCAAACATCTCACACACCGGTCAAACATCTCACACACCGGTCAAACATCTCACACACCGGTCAAACATCTCACACATCGGTCAAACATCTCACACACCGGTCAAACATCTCACACACCGGTCAAACATCTCACACACCGGTCAAACATCTCACATCGGTCAAACATCTCACACATCGGTCAAACATCTCACATCGGTCAAACATCTCACACACCGGTCAAACATCTCACACATCGGTCAAACATCTCACACACCGGTCAAACATCTCACACATCGGTCAAACATCTCACACATCGGTCAAACATCTCACACACCGGTCAAACATCTCACACACCGGTCAAACATCTCACACATCGGTCAAACATCTCACACACCGGTCAAACATCTCACACATCGGTCAAACATCTCACACACCGGTCAAACATCTCACATTGGTCAAACATCTCACATCGGTCAAACATCTCACACACCGGTCAAACATCTCACACATCGGTCAAACATCTCACACACCGGTCAAACATCTCACACATCGGTCAAACATCTCACACATCGGTCAAACATCTCACACACCCGTCAAACATCTCACATCGGTCAAACATCTCACACACCGGTCAAACATCTCACATCTGTCAAACATATCGGTCAAACATCTCACACACTGGTCAAACATCTCACACACCGGTCAAACATCTCACACACCGGTCAAACATCTCACACACTGGTCAAACATCTCACACACCGGTCAAACATCTCACACACCAGTCAAACATCTCACAAATCGGTCAAACATCTCACACATCGGTCAAACATCTCACACACCGGTCAAACATCTCACACACCGGTCAAACATCTCACACATCGGTCAAACATCTCACACACCGGTCAAACATCTCACACATCGGTCAAACATCTCACACATCGGTCAAACATCTCACACATCGGTCAAACATCTCACATCGGTCAAACATCTCACACATCGGTCAAACATCTCACACACCGGTCAAACATCTCACACATCGGTCAAACATCTCACACACTGGTCAAACATCTCACACACTGGTCAAACATCTCACACACCGGTCAAACATCTCACACACCGGTCAAACATCTCACAAATCGGTCAAACATCTCACACATCGGTCAAACATCTCACACACCGGTCAAACATCTCACACACTGGTCAAACATCTCACACACCGGTCAAACATCTCACACACCGGTCAAACATCTCACAAATCGGTCAAACATCTCACACATCGGTCAAACATCTCACACACCGGTCAAACATCTCACATCGGTCAAACATCTCACACATCGGTCAAACATCTCACACCGGTCAAACATCTCACACACCGGTCAAACATCTCACATCGGTCAAACATCTCACACACCGGTCAAACATCTCACACATCGGTCAAACATCTCACACACCGGTCAAACATCTCACACATCGGTCAAACATCTCACACACCGGTCAAACATCTCACACACCGGTCAAACATCTCACACATCGGTCAAACATCTCACACACCGGTCAAACATCTCACACACCGGTCAAACATCTCACACACCGGTCAAACATCTCACACCGGTCAAACATCTCACACCGGTCAAACATCTCACACACCGGTCAAACATCTCACACACCGGTCAAACATCTCACACACCGGTCAAACAGCTCACACACCGGTCAAACATCTCACACACCGGTCAAACATGTCACACACCGGTCAAACATCTCACACACCGGTCAAACATCTCACACATCGGTCAAACATCTCACACACCGGTCAAACATCTCACACACCGGTCAAACAGCTCACACACCGGTCAAACATCTCACACACCGGTCAAACATCTCACACACCGGTCAAACAGCTCACACACCGGTCAAACATCTCACACACCGGTCAAACAGCTCACACACCGGTCAAACATCTCACACATCGGTCAAACATCTCACACATCGGTCAAACATCTCACACACCGGTCAAACATCTCACACATCGGTCAAACATCTCACACACCGGTCAAACATCACACACCGGTCAAACATCCGTCCCGTCTCACACACCGGTCAAACATCCGTCCCGTCTCACACACCGGTCAAACATCCGTCCCGTCTCACACACCGGTCAAACATCCGTCCCGTCTCACACACCGGTCAAACATCCGCCCCGTCTCACACACCGGTCAAACATCCGCCCGTCTCACACATCGGTCAAACATCCGTCCCGTCTCACACACCGGTCAAACATCCGTCCCGTCACACACATCGGTCAAACATCCGTCCCGTCTCACACACCGGTCAAACATCCGTCCCGTCACACACATCGGTCAAACATCCGTCCCGTCACACACATCGGTCAAACATCCGTCCCGTCTCACACACCGGTCAAACATCCGTCCCGTCTCACACACCGGTCAACCATCCGTCCCGTCTCACACACCGGTCAACCATCCGTCCCGTCTCACACACCGGTCAAACATCCGTCCCGTCTCACACACCGGTCAACCATCCGTCCCGTCTCACACACATCGGTCAACCATCCGTCCCGTCTCACACACCGGTCAAACATCCGTCCCGTCTCACACACCGGTCAAACATCCGTCCAAACTCACACACCGGTCAAACATCCGTCCCGTCTCACACACCGGTCAAACATCCGTCCCGTCTCACACACCGGTCAACCATCCGTCCCGTCTCACACACATCGGTCAACCATCCGTCCCGTCTCACACACCGGTCAACCATCCGTCCCGTCTCACACACATCGGTCAAACATCCATCCCGTCTCACACACCGGTCAAACATCCGTCCCGTCTCACACACCGGTCAAACATCCGTCCCGTCTCACACACCGGTCAAACATCCGTCCCGTCTCACACACCGGTCAAACATCCGTCCCGGATGAAATTTTTCCTTTTATTCATTTAGAAATGTTTTGTTTACATTTAATTTATAATATTTTATTTACAGCAAAACTATTTTTTTTAAATCACATTAATCAAATGTATGTTTAAAAATAAATAAATAAATAATAAAAACAAGTAATAAATATTATGTTAAAATTAGTTTATTTTTTATAATAGTTTATAATAGTTTATAATTCTAATTCATATTTCTCAAATAATATTTTTTATTTTAGCACTATTTCTTGTGTTTTTTATTAAGTAATTATTATATTTTCACTTAGTAATAAGACTAATACTAATAATTATTATTATTATATAGCTATATTGATATATAATTCTACAAAATAAAATATTTTCCAAACTGTGCGGCCCCTAAAAATTTCAATTGAAAATAAATACATAAACAAAATTTTAATATTCAAATATTTTAGATATATTTATAAATATTAGTATTTGAATTTTACTGTTGTAATGTAAAATTGTATTATTATTATATTTTTCTTAAAGCTACACTGTGTAACTTTTTTAGTTTATTCTTAGCTAAAAAACACTTAGTTCTTTCAGAAATATATGTGCTCATTAATGTATATTTACTTCTTTCAAGTAATAAAGTATTCTCGTAAGTTTATAATATGCCATTGTAAACACATACGGGTGAGGGTTTGAATGCGGGTCGCCATGTTGCCCCTCCATCTTGAAAGTACATTAGCCAAAGAGGGACATTCCCGTAAATTCAAGCTTGGCCTTTGGCGTTTTAACACTCGATGGCTCCGTGTCGAATGTGGACGAGGTCGAACTGGAAGTCATGTTAATCTTGGACTAAATCAGCCACCGTAGGAGTTAAAACGAAATCGGAATTGAGAGGAACAGAAACTAATATTCACTGGATGGTCATACACAAGTTCACCACTAGATGGGGGAAAATATCACACAGTGGAGCTTTAAAAAAAAAAAAAAAATTTTGCAATATTTCTTATATTGTTTGAGTTTTATCATTGAGCTATATTGATAAATAATTCTCCAAAAATTAAAAATCACAAATCGTATTGAAAATAAATAAATAAACAATTAAAAAACAATACATATTATTTTTAGATATTTTATTTATAAATATAAATATTAAAATTTTACTGTTGTAATATAAAATAAAATTATTATTCTATTATTTTTCTTAAATAATATTTTAGCAATATTTCTTATTTTCTTTTTATTGAGTCATTTTTATATTCATATTTATTAGTAGTAACCAGGGCACTAAATCGGTTCAAGGAACGAAAACGAAAACAAACAAAATTTTAAGAGGAACAAAAACGAAATCAAAATCAATTTGAATCGTTCTGAACAGAAACTTTAATTTGAAATGAGCATTAACCGGTTAATAACGTTATTTTATCGTTCTCTTTAATATTGTAATTTGGCAGTGCCCAATCATGAATAGAGTTACAGCATGTGACGTGACGGATCAAGCGTGAGTGAAATGTCATCTGTGAATCTACCGGTAACGCAAGTCAGTGTGAGCGCATTTACACGCCTCAAGTACATTTCTCTCCCCGCTGAGGTCATCAATGAAAGCGCAGGTATTGGAGGATATTCTTTTCTTATGTTTAAATAAGACGTACGGACTTTAAGGTCAAATAGTCTGATTTAGGCTAGTTTGTGGATTCAGTTTAAGCCTATCGAAGTAGGCTATAGCATCTATCAAACATTTGTCCTATAGTCTTTCAGATGGCCAATACAGGACAGCTCAATGTTTTCTATATAGACGGTTGATGCTTCGTATTAAATGGTGTTATATTGCATTAATGATCGAGCTTTATTAGCTGACTGAATTTGATTATGGGATGCAAGGACGTGTTGCAGTGTTTGCTTTGAAATTAGCAGCATTAAAAGAGCAATGGTTATCCAGTTTATTTATTCTATATTCATGCAATTTTTAAAACAAGTCGTGTTGAAAAAAAGTTATGTACAAAGAATGTTATCACTCTTCTGAAAATAATTCGGCATAAGAGCCACTTTCCGCTCCAAAAAAACAGGTCAATATTTGTCCCGCTGTTTATGCTTTATAATTAATGCATGTATTTCTGTTCTGGTTTTAAAAATGTTATGAAATAAATATTCAAGTTTAATTACCATGTGGTATATTATTATTGAGTGAAAATAAGTCTATTTATAAGTATTTGTTTAAAGCATAGGCTAAATTAAAATAACGTTATTAACGTGTATTTTTTCATATCAAACCGTTTTCGGAACAGTAATGTTAAATGAGGAACGCAAAAACGGAAACGCTATAATATCGATTCTGCTCGGAGTGAACCGATTGATATTTTTTTCCGTTTTTAAGCCCTGGTAGTAATAATAATAATAATAATAATACCACCATTTTGACTGTGCAGCCCACACTACAGCACAAATGCATTATCACATGTGTCTGACGCACCTGGCGTCGAGGAAGCGCGAGCGCAGGATCATGACCGCTTCACAAGTGCTCTGCTTGAGCTGCGTCTGGATGGAGCTGAACTTGCGGTGGATGATGGCCACCATGCGCTCGATCTCGCGCGGAGAAACGGGCCGGGTGCGCGACTGCTCCCTCAGCAGGTTCATCACATGTGTAGTGAACTCACTGCAGGCCTGTAGACAGCAATGAGGTTAGAAACCAGCTACACACACACACACACGTGTCCTCCTATGAGTCAAAGTGCGTCAGACGGCCATTTTCTGTCCTCAGGAAACACTGTGCAAACTGACACAACACAACACATGTTGAATGTTAAGCTTAAGCTCAATTGAATGCAACAATTGGGGTTCCAGAAGTAAAAATCCCATTCATTTAATCCATCGGAAAACTGATTTTGAGCCATAAACCATTAAAGACCGACCTCCTGTGAGCGACAACGCTGTATGTGCTTTTGTTGAAGCATTATTTTTGAAATAACGAACAGTGCAGATGAAAAACTACATTCCCCATGATTCAGCAGCGAAGCCTCCACCAATCAGAGAATCAAAACGCCCACCCACTTCCATGAAGCTCTGCGGAAGTCTCTCAAACTACGTGAACATTTTAAATCAACAGTTCTTATATTTCTCTATCGCGTTTAAATTAGGGCTGTCAAAAGATTAATCGCGATTAATCGCATCCAAAATAAAAGTTTACATAATATATGTGTGTGTACTCTGTTAATTATTATTTATATACAAATACACACACAAGCATGTATATATTTAAGAAAAGAATATTATTTTTTATATATAAAACATTTATATTTATATATATTTTAGATTATATAAATGTTTATACATGCAAATATTTCTTAAATATATACATGAATGTGTGTGTATTTATATATAAATAATAATTAACAGAGTACACACACATATATTATGTAAACACAAACTTTTATTTTGGATGCGATTAATCGCGATTAATCTTTTGACAGCCCTAGTTTAAATCAATTACGTCATTCGCAATGCATCATGGGATTGTAGTTCTTCAAAGCATAATCTTGTACCGTTGTCAAATTTCAAAATAGTTTTCGCGTCAAATCAGTTTGGCTCATGTCTTATACCTCTACGTTTTAAATCCAAATGGGAAAAATACTTCCGGAACCAAGGCATGTACAGCTTTGCGAAGCAGGATTTTGGACCAATGAGATTTCCCTGAGGGCGTGGCTACCCAGCACAACGGCAGCGATATGTACCTGCTCGTATTTTTCCAGCTCTGTGTGGTAAATGTTCCGAATTTGGCTCAACTTGCTTTTATAGTCGGAGTGCTCCAATGAGCTGTCGGGTGACATCCCGCCAGAGCTGGTCGCCGCAGAAACCGCGGCGGCGGCTCCGCCCCCTTTCTCTGGACCGGCCACACCTTCAGCCAGCAACATGTTGTCCAATCGCACGAGCTGTGGGTCTGGAGGCTCCTCCTCCTGAGCATTTCTCATGGATAGACCTGAGTGAAGAAATTCACACATTAATATTCAACACTTAAAGGCACAGTGTGTAATGTTCCGTCTCTTACTCAACTCAAAGGCGTGTCTTGACTCTTGAGTGGGCGGAGCTTTTATTCTTAAAAAATCTTACATATTGTGCCTTTAACAGCACAACAATGCAAGAATGTTTGCCCAATGCACAATATGCATATCAATAAAACATAATATATATCAGGGCTGTCAAAAGATTAATCGCGATTAATCGCATCCAAAATAAAAGTTTGTGTTTACATAATATATGTGTGTGTACTCTGTTAATTATTATTTATATATAAATACACACACATTCATGTATATATTTAAGAAATATTTGCATGTATATACTGTATATACATTTATATAATCCATAATATATATAAATATAAATGTTTTATATATAAAAATAATATTTTTTTCTTAAATATATACATACTTGTGTGTGTTTTATATATAAATAATAATAAACAGAGTACACACACATTATGTAAACACAAACTTTTATTTTGGATGCGATTAATCGCGATTAATCTTTTGACAGCCCTAATATATATAATACAAAGATATACCGTTACTTAACAATGAAACTATTTTCTTTTAGAGATGCGGTACAGATGTTTATTAACCCCCTGGAGACAGTACTTTTATGATGGATGGATGCACATTTTTGGACTTTAAAACCCCTTCACTCCCATTATAAAGCTTGGAAGAGCCAGGATATATATTTAAATATAACTCTGATTGTGTCTCTGACTGTCATGTACACCTAGGATGGCTTGAGGGGGAGTAAATCATGGGTTAATTTACATTCTTTTGGGTGAACTATCCCTTTAAGTACGGCTATATTCTATTACACATACCCTAACTAGAAGAGTTTTTATTTATATACACTTTACAATGTGAAGGTCAGAGTTTCAAGACAGCCCTGTGCAATAAACAGTGAAGTGCGGTATGATTAATGACACGCGGCATGCAATGGGAGCGTGCCAGACCACGGAAATTAAACGACTCCATTAGGCACAAAGCCATTTAATTACTAACCATCACAGTCAACATTTAAGTCCTCTTATGGGATTTCCTAAACTTAGTCTTCATACAAACCTAAGACATTACGCATACATTATTATTCAATTCTTGCATGCAAATAGAAGGGCTTGTATTGATATATTGGATTATTTTGTTGATTCTCATGAAAGCCAATTATAATTTTACCGTTGTATTGCTATCCTTCCATACACATGCAAAAAAAAAAGTGGTATCATACACAAATAACAGGGTTTGGGGTTATAGCACTAGAGTCGATACTTGTGAATATTTGGGAGAAATTTTGTTTTTCAAGAACTGCAAACTTAGACCAGTCACCATTTGTTATTGTTATTTATAATGCATGCAAATAATATGGTTTGAACTTGTTTGGGTGTGAAATTATTATTATTTGAGAGCAACATTTGATTTGTTTTATTTTAAGAAGCGGGCCATAATTGAGTAAATAGTGCAATTATAACATTAAAATAATTGAGTACTGCATGCAAACGATGGGCTTTGAGAATATATCCACATAGTAGAATTACAATAAACTGGATTAAATGATGGATTTATTGTATTTTTATGAGGTATACACACTGTCTGGCTTTGTTCTTGCAGAACATGGCGCCTGTGCTGAACACACTGGCAACTTTTAAACCAATTATAAAGTTACAGTTGTGATATTTACCACTTTTAAAACAAAACGCATGCACATTACTCACCAGTTTTCTCTTTAATTTCGCACAGGACGCTGAATAAAGCCGGTTTCATCCGATGACAGTTTAAAGCGTGTTTTCTGTCATAAACAACAAACAAAAGTCAGTAAGCTAACATTGGCATGCTACCTTTATGACAATAAGACTCGCGTTACATATATAAACGTTGAAATCCTTGAAAATAAAATATTCCATAACCCCAGTTTTACATATATGCGATCGTTTTATTGTATTAAAGACTCCTTTAAAAACTCCGATTCTCCTAGCACGTTAGCATTTTAGCTTCAGGCAGTGATTCGTGCTTTTGTGGAATGAATAAAAATAAAGTTATTTTAGTAATAAGATAAATGTAAGTCATCAAACTTTAGCACATCTAATC
Source organism: Gobio occitaniae (assembly GCA_033150135.1). Taxonomy (NCBI): domain Eukaryota; kingdom Metazoa; phylum Chordata; class Actinopteri; order Cypriniformes; family Gobionidae; genus Gobio; species Gobio occitaniae. The sequence continues at coordinate 24,564 of JARQWZ010005040.1, forward strand.
GCGAATCATTATTTTTGAACATGTATATTGTGAAACTGAAGATAAAGAGTTTATTTTAAGTCAATAAAAACGTAAACAATAGCGGCTAAGCCCGTGAACTTCAGCACACATTCGAACAATTGCTTAACTTTTTAATACAATAGGTTTCTTGAATATCAAATTAAAGTTCGTTTGTGTAAATTAACGCGTGTTTTGCTATTAAAAATGTTGTGTTGTAGATTATGAAGTGCTTTTAGCAGACCCTTGTCTCACGCGACGGTTAGCGCAAAGCTAAACTTGGTAAGTTTTTTAAGATATTATTTTAAATAACCCACTTTGCTTGAGCTTCGTCTAAACTTTGGTCGGTGATCGTCATGATCTGTTGCAGTATATCTCCAATGTCTCGGCGGTTGTCGTGTCCGTTTTCGGTGCCTTCAAGGCCCGCGGGTTCTCTATCGGGTCGGTGTTGAGAGGACGGGTGCACCGGGTTAAGGGGATGCATTCCCGGGTGGACGCTCAACCCGAGACCGCGGCTTGCGCTAGGCCCGTTGCCTGTGATGGGCTGCTGCGGCTGCAACATCCTGAGCAGTACATTAATCTAGATGAGTGTGAGTGAGTGTGTGTACATGCATCACCACGCTGGAGTCCCCTAGCGATTGACAGGCAAAAAAACGTGTCCTTGCCTGGAAATAGACATTTTGCAAATGCAGAAGTGTTTTGAGCACAGTGTGAGTCTTAATGCACACAGTATGGATGGTTGAATTAAATTAAATAAACCTCATGCAACATGTGCATCTCTGCTCACAGGAAAATGCAAATGCACAAATACGATAAAGTGCATAAATATCACAACCCTGCCAGGAACATGATCAGTTTTAACATGTTATCCCTAAATCAATCATTCATCCTGATCTAGAAACAATAACAGCCTGGTTTCAGGTTACATTTAAAAACATGCATCTGACATATTTTAAGACTTGTTTTCAAGCTCAAACATGCATGTTAGTCTGGGACTAGTCTGTTAAACAGGGCACTATTAATGATATGCATGAGAATGAAAACATAGACTGTTTTCACCCTTACATTAAAGCACTCCTCCTCATGAAATGTGATATTCTTGCATGCATTGAGGTGCATAGTTTACATGTCATGGCCTGGAGGCTTTCGGTTAGAGAAGCATGTGGAGAGACAGGACTTGGTGCTCAATGTAAAAGTTTTTTTAAACACTACTGAGTTAGTTTGCGCGTGTCTCAGCCTAGGCCACCAACTTCTCTTTTTGCTTGTAGTCAACAGGAAATCTGCAAAACCACAGACTGTGTTAAACAAACAAGCTGCCGGTTTCAACACGCAAGCCTCTCAGAGATGTCATTTTTAATGTTATTATAAAAGAGCATTCGACGTAAGGAAGGTTTGAAGTCAGTGCATTTCTATACATGAAGCCATTCCGCTTGTTGGACTGAAACGGGCTGGAGAAATAGGGGTGGATCAGGGCCATAAGAGAGGAACAGGAAGAGACTGAGAGACAGTGAAGTTGTTGAGGCATCGTGTCAGCGTTTGGCTCTTTTCAGATTCGTCTCGTGTAGATATGTGGGAGTTCATGCGTGTTCGTACACGGAGGTGAGATGCATGTGGGCTTTACTTGACATTCCGCTCAGAGGACTTCACTTTAACTCTTCTAAGGGTCGGGAAGGTAAGCAAGGCCGTAAAAATGTCACCCACCGACCGATATCATCAGTGTTATGCATTGAAAACATTTGACTAGTAACACTGCATTTTTACAGGCCGCAGACGTTACGATGGATTGCTCCGAGGTCAAAGTTGACACCTCAGCGGACGACAAGCATTTGGAGCCTCTTCTCATTTTGGAAGAAGGGGACGACCCCAAACCCTCGGATGGGATAAACAGCGCAGAGAGAGGAAGGACCGTCCTCAGAGTCCGGACGGAGGGAAGCTCACATGATCTCAACAATGTCCAAAGTGAGAGTGAAGCCATGGAGATGAGCGAGGAGAGGAGTGGCCCGCTGGAGCATCAGGTGGACGGTCACATGGGCTCTGGGGATGAGGAGGGATTGACTGGGACAGCAGAACCAGATGAGATGACTCCAGAGAAACCCACCGCTCAAGCAGAAGTCAAGCTGCGGCCCAAAGACAGACTGAGCCCTTACGATGCAAAGCCAATGGTAACGTTTCAGAATAATAATAATAATAATAATAATAATGTCTGTGTGTGTGTGACGAGGACAGTTTCTTTCCTGTGTTGACATGTTTGGGGCGGGACATGTTGAAGGGCTCGTCTCTTTTACTTCTAAGCTATGCTATCAGATTCATGTGTACACTGTTCAAACGTTTGCCGTTGTATCATAACAGTAAAACAGTAAATATTCCTCCAGTGTAGATCAGCTGTTCTCTGTGTGAATATATAGTAGTGTAATACACACACACACACACACACACACTCTAAATCAGCTGTTCTCTGTGTGAATATATAGTAGTGTAATACACACACACACACACACACACACTCTAAATCATCTGTTCTCTGTGTGAATATATAGTAGTGTAATACACACACACACACACACACACACTCTAAATCATCTGTTCTCTGTGTGAATATGTAGTAGTGTAATACACACACACACACACACACACACACACACACACACTCACACACTCTAAATCATCTGTTCTCATGTGAATTTATAGTAGTGTAATACACACACACACACACACACACACACACACACACTCACACACTCTAAATCATCTGTTCTCATGTGAATTTATAGTAGTGTAATACACACACACACACACACACACACACACACTCTAAATCATCTGTTCTCTGTGTGAATATATAGTAGTGTAATACACACACACACACACACACACACACACACACACTCACACACTCTAAATCATCTGTTCTCATGTGAATTTATAGTAGTGTAATACACA